>NQII01009260.1:35556-49357 GCA_002778355.1 Clitarchus hookeri | reverse complement strand
GTGGGAATCGGTAGATTGATCTCCGATATATGGCATAAAAAGTTCAATTTTCTCATGTGGTGCTATCTTCATCAATGGAGAACAAAATGGTTATGCATCAGCGCATTCAATGTTTGTCATAGATACTGCAAGCAAACAAGTATGGTTGAGATTTTTTGGGACTTATGGCATACTAACCTAAAATATTTACATTACTGTTATTTTGAAAATATGTTACTACCTCCATGAGTCATATAAATTCAGATGGACTACAAAAGTATAACATGTAGCCTTAATTTGGTGAGTATCAGTTTAGTTTTACGAGATAGGACACAATAGCTTAATTTTTCATGTGATACTATCTTCTAAAACATCATACAAATTAATTTATTTATTAGCTCAATTGATGCGTGCATAGATACTGCCATCATATAAAGTTAAGTTGAAATTGTTTGTTTCATAGATATGCTAAAATGCGTATATGGCCACTGTTTTGAAAATAAGTGTCCGAGTCACTCAAAACATGTAAGGTAACATGGCCTACTGTAGCACTACTTGTTTGCCAAATTTGGTAGGAATTAGTTGATTGTTTCCCGAAATATGACAAAATTAGATTTATTCGTATAGCACTATTTTACAAAATGGTCGATGAATTTTATGGTTGTAATAGATACTGCCAGCCAACAAAGTTAAGTAGAAATTTGTTACATCGTTTTGTAGATATAACATAAACTAAAATTTTTATATATTCGCCATTTTGAAAATAAGTGTCAGACCCACTTCAAACGCGTCTTTTTACATGGCGTATCATAGTACTACTTGTTTGCCAAATTTTGTAGGAATCGATTGATTGTTTCCCGACATATGAAGAAACTTAATTCATTCATATGACATCATCTTACAAATGGCGGACAAAACAGGCTCTGGTTAGGTGCATTGGAGGGCTGTAATAGATGCTACCAGTGTACGAAGTTAAGTAGAAATTGGTACATGGTTTTGTAGATAAAACATATTAATATAAAATATTTATATTGTAGTCATTTTGCTTACTATACAAGTTCAGCAGATATTCGCGCCTCGTTCCGACACTCGCAGTTATTTTAGGAACACCAGCTGTTGTCCCATTACTGCTAACGAGCACTAATGAGAACTGGCACTCGTTTCCTCGTCCTGCTAAAAATCCAAATTTGCGGATTCTAAATTTCGCAGAGGTCGTTCAACTCTAGGCAAACGAGATATTGACGTACGGTTTACGTCATGCGTTTTATACTATTATTTACAAAATACAGAGGGTAAATTATTAAATATCAAATAGTACTTTCGAAAATGTCGTAAAAAAATCAATACAAGAGTAACATCAAAAGAGAACTTATGTTGTTATGAAAATTTAATTTATTGAGTTTCGCAAGTGTCAGCGTGTTTTAAATCTGCAGAGAAATTTAATTTGAGACTGAAACTAACACATTTATTCTTTTTGTCTTTAATTTAAATGAAAATAATTGCCGAGCGTTCCAAAACGATGATATTACTGACGAACAAAATATTTACGGTTTATTATAGACTTTTCCATTACTGCTAAAAAACACTGACAAACAATCAGTGATAGAGATAGGAGTAGTGACATTTTCGGAACGGTGACAACTAGTGACAGTGACACACAACTCGCAGTGACAAGTAGAGGTGACTTTGTCACTGCTTGTCACCTTCCTTTATTTGATTTATTGCACCTACTCTGTTGACTCCTTTCTTTGTAAATCTCGTCAATGAATGGTTTGGGTAGCATTTAAAACACAGTTAAAACTTTATGATGTGTTTTATAGAATTTAATGTGCAATTTAACTGTCTGAATGCGAATTACCAAACCACCGCCATATTTTGAGGCATTTGCTCCAGAATAATATAGTCAGTTCATGCACTACGGATAGAGACGTTCACATATCCTAACATACTTTATGTAACGAATTTCACATAATATATTATTTAACGTATGTGAAATTAGCCTATAATTTAATATTTCTAATTTTAGGTAATTTTATTTTATGTGAATGTAATTCGAAAAATTACATACGTTAACATTTCTTATTTTACAGACAGGTAGATATAAATTTTAGTTATTTGTCTTAAAATGTCAGTCATCTCATAATATTTGGAGATATTTTGGCTCTGTTTCAACTTAATTTGATGCCTTTTTTACGTAATATTTCGATGTCATTAGCGAAGCTATGCCATTCGAAATTTGGAACTCAGGAGAGCACTACTTTATAAACAAATTTATATTATTTAAGCGTCACTAGAATTTAATTAATACACATAATGTAATATAACTATATGTTGCAACTACAAATGAAACAGCTAGATGTAACAAGCCACTTGTTTTTCACGAGACAATAGTGCCATGACTACTGAATTGTCTTCGCAAAGCTAGCTAGGCCTGGCTGATTCGGCGTGTCATACAGGATGAGTATAAAAGAATACCCCAACTTTGAAGGTCTATAATATCAAAACCAAACAACCTAGAACCTTGATTGACCAATCAAATGAACCGTGGAACCGCGAAGTTTGTTTACCATATCTTCATAAATGTTCAATGTGACTACCACGAGCGGCACGAACGACATCTACGCGATAATCAAACTCGCTCCACACTCTTGTCAGCATGTCCGGTGTTACTGTTTGGATGACGTCCGTAATTCTTGTTTTGAGGTCGTCAATGTTAGCAGGAAATGGTGGACAGAACACTTCATCCTTTATGTACCTCCGTAGAAAAAAATCGCACGGGGTAAGATCCGGGCTTCTTGGGGGCCAGTGATGAAGAACCTGGTCACCAGCTGCTCCTCGACCAATCCAGCGTTGCGGCAACGTCTCGTTCTGGTATCAGCGAACAGCTAGGTGCCAATGGGGTGGCGCACCATAAAGGAAACATCAGACCGTCCCCTTCACAGTGACGTGTAGAATGCGAGCTCGCTTCCCCCTCACCACCTCAAACCGAGAGTTACGAACGCCATCCAAACCGTAACACCGAACATGCTGCAAGAGCGTGGAACGAGTTTGATTATCGCGTAGATGTCGTTCGGGCCGCTCATGTGGTCACATTGAACATTTATGAATGTATGATAAACAAACTTCACGGTTCCACAGTTCATATGATTGGTCAATCAAGGTTGTAGGTTGTTTGGTTTTGATATNCCCCTTCACATTGACGTGTAGAATGCGAACTCGCTACCCCCTCACCTCCTCAAACCGAGAGTTACGAACGCCATCCAAACCGTAACACCGGACATGCTGCAAGAGCGTGGAACGAGTTTGATTATCGCGTAGATGTCGTTCGGGCCGCTCATGTGGTCACATTGAACATTTATGAATGTATGATAAACAAACTTCGCGGTTCCACGGTTCATTTGATTGGTCAATCAAGGTTCTAGGTTGTTTGGTTTTGATATTATAGACCTTCAAATTTGGGGTATTCTTTTATACTCATCCTGTATTATGTTTGCCAGTGCCAATGATAGGCACGGCAGGAACTGCACGCATTCATGAAGTACAGTGCCCGTGACTAAGCGACTGTGACAGAGCGGCAGCGACAAGCGACGCGGATATCTCTGGNCTGTGACAGAGCGGCAGCGACAAGTGACGCGGATATCTCTGTCACTGGTCGCCGACTCATGGGAATCAGTCAGCGCGGTCGCCGTCACCGTGACTTGGAATCTTCTGTCACGACCATTGACTAAAGATGAGGTAGACCGATCTCGCTGACTGCGCACAACCACTCTCCGTGTCCCAACACTCAGCTGCTTTTCTGCCAATACCACTAGCAAAAACGGCGTGGGTTAGATTTGAGTTTAGAACACTGTTTAGTAAACCAAGTGCTTTGAGATGTTTGTATACTTCCTCTGACAAATTTGTAATGCAGTTTGGTTAAATTGACATCGGGGGAAAGTATTTTATTCATGTAAAAGTGCCCAGGTTGACGGCCAAAATAAAATGTAATGTCGTGAACCGTTACCTCTGCGATGCGCAAAATGCGCAGACGAGTTGTTCTGACGTCTGGCTAGAGGCGCATCTGTGTACATCATACGCCATTATACTTACAGCCAATCTCGCGCATATACTGCACGTGGTCTCGAGTGCAAATGCTTCGTTTGCTGTTGGTGCGAAATGCTGGCGGGAATGTGTCACAAGAAAAGTTAAAAAGCTTAAGGTGGCCACCTGGTTGAAGGAATTTTGCACGTCTGAGGCCTAAATGCGTGGGAGCGCTAGGGGCGACCGTGACATGCGCATCAACTCTCTCNTGCAATCTTGCCGTCGATAACGCGCCTCTATGAGACTTTCAGCGGAGACCCTACCATTTTATGACGTAATAATAAAAATTAAGGTTTGATGCACGTCACTATTCTTTTTATAATGTTTTGTACCGGAATGCTCATACCTAAAAATGACCATGGAAACAGCCGTTCGAGCCATTTTCACTATAACAAAAAAGTGGTTTGGAGAGAAATGGAGGAACTAAAAAACGGCGTAACTTGTCTTAAATGCTATTCGTAAGCAGACCTCACTCAGACACGATGGACGGTTTTTTAACTAAACGTTTTCTGCTGGAGCTCTGCACAGCGGTCGGCGGCCCACCCAGGCAACCTTAAGGGCTCCGCCTACTTGGAGGTTTGTAGCTTGTTTGAGGCAGGGAAGGGCGGGAGCAATAAGGGCGACACTGAAACGCGCGCCAAGTGCTCCATCACTCCTACGCGCAAGGCGCTGAACTGGCGTGCAGTGTTCTCGTCGTGCTGCGTGTACCTACGGGACTTTAATCGGTGACCCTATAATTTTATCGGTGGAAAAACCGCAGCAAAGTTCAATGCAGGTCCCTATAATAGTTTCCCATGTTTCCGACCAGTATTTTATGAGATACATCAGTGTGAAAAAGACGTTTTTAGCTACATGTGTTGTAGAACTCGGGAATAGTATTTATAATGTACATGATGTATTGAGAGCATTATACTTACCTCGCCTGAAGTGTGTATTATTTTCGTACATTGGTATCATAAAAACACCTTGTTATGGTTTGGTAAAAAAAAAAAAATATATTTCAATTACACTGCGACGCAGTTCAAGCGCCAGGTAGGCAGCGCCATTAACGATCTCCAAGCGTGTCATTAATTAGTGTAGGCGTATGAGTAGAAGATGTATTGTATGGGTTTTAGTATGGTTAAGATACATTGCGTATACGAAGTACATGAAAATATTTTAAGTACGCAAAGTAAGGTTAAGGTGCTGCGCGAAGTTCGTTTGAATGCTGTGTAGTCTCCAACTTTATTTTCAACCAGTAGCGAAATAGGCGCACGGTTGTCACTCCGCTGCCTCAGGCAATCAAGACTGTGTTTAATAAACACCGCAAGAGTTTTCTAGCAGATGTATTGGTCCAAGCCACGGAACACAACTTAAAATTTTAGCCAGTATTGAACCTGCACTCGACCTAACCTGTAAAAACCATGTTTAACCATGCATAAAGTTCATCCATGCTCACCTATAACCAAGGTTAGCACAGAGGCCATCAGCCTAAACGCACTGACCCGCAAATTATTCATATTTAGTTTGTTGTGGAGTGGGCCCTTCAATTTACTTTACTCGTGACGTGACAAATTTTTTTCACCTGTGATAGCAGGTCTCCAAATATTTTCGCGAAAAAACACCTGTCCCTATACAGAGGGCCATGTAAACTTAATTGGTTTAAGTGACTCGCATACTTGATTTTCAAAGTGACTGGCCTGAGAATATTTCAGTTTAGTAAAACCTGTCCAACAAAATCTTTGACTGATTACAACCGAAGTTGATGCTCCTTTGCATGCCATTTAACAGTAGAGGGGCCTGGTATCGAGTCGCGNCGAGTCGCAAGTAAGGAACATTTGTAAGAATAGGTAATTGTCTCACTAGTATTGCACGTGTTTCTGATTCCGTCTATTATGATATCTCTGTCAACAAAATGTCAAAGCCTACCTATAATCAACTTTTTTTTTTTTTTTTTTAGATCTTCGTCAATACTATTTGCATCCATCTAGAGGAAAATAGGCTCACTAGTTATAACGGAAACTTCTTTTTTACACATGGTGTAAGCATTTCTGAGTCTACTGTCGTAGCAGCAGTATTACACGTAAACAGTAGACTGGAATCTTCTTCCGTGACGTCAAGGTAGTGTCGTGTACGTAGCGTGGCGGGTCTCGGCTGGGGCATGACCCCGGGACACCTGCGCGCGCAGAAGGGCTGTTGCCACGAAGTATTCCTGGCAGCGGTAGTTTTCCTCTNGGCATGACCCCGGGACACCTGCGCGCGCAGAAGGGCTGTTGCCACGAAGTATTCCTGGCAGCGGTAGTTTTCCTCTGTCCGTCAAGCCCTGGGCTATTTCCATCGCCAACAGCTGACTGCCCAGCCCGTCTTATACACAACGCCGACCTCGCCCCGCACAAGATAGATACGTGTGCCTAAGTGCGCGTGCCAGATGCGCAGTAACGTGTCTCCGCCTGCCTTCCTTCACAGCTGTCAAAACCACGTGGCTCCCACCAACGTCAGCCCGCTGTGTACAGAAATATAACAGCACCGGGTTTGTCAATTTGCCACCTGCATGCCCATGAAAATATGTCGCTCCCTCCCCTGCTGTTTTTTTTATATCTTTCTTTATATTTATATCACGTGCATCATCATAATTTAAATTTCTGCATTAAAATAGTGTAAATAAATTATTTATATAAAAATGATAAACATGCATTTGTCAAAACAAGTAATTTAATTAGTTTTTATAATTATAATTTTGTTTAGCGCACTTTATTAATTCAACTTTTCATTTGTAGGCTTTTCTTCTAGCTTTACTTCTGTAAAAAGCACTTATGTCACATGCAGTATCTTTCTCTCTGTGCGTATTTATGGAAGTGTTTGTGTACGTAAGTAGTACATGTTCTGCAATGTCAGCGCAATTTTCCACCTATACCAATGTATGTATTGTCTAGGCTTCATATTATCTCATCACAGGCGTATACATTTTTCCCCTCATGGAAAGCATGAACTGCATTTGTGGCTCTACTCACCTTTTATATTTGTGGTACGTTAAGGNTACATTTTTCCCCTCATGGAAAGCATGAACTGCATTTGTGGCTCTACTCACCTTTTATATTTGTGGTACGTTAAGGACTCAAGAAATAAAAACACACAATGGTTTATTTAAAAATATTACACACAAATGTTAAGTATTATTTTACTAAGCTCTTTTTGAAAATAAAATGTTTAAAATATCCTTCGGAGGTAGATTAAAAATACCCGAGAAAAGCAAGAATGAGAACAAGGAAAAACAGCAATGAAGCGGCAAGGAAAACGTTCTATAATTTAACTTACTTTTAATAATAATACTAAACTTTACAGCCAAAAAATGTATTAATAATTCGCTTCTTATTCTGAGAAGTTCCATTTTCTAATATTCTTTTGGGAAAAATAATTGATANTACATTTTTCCCCTCATGGAAAGCATGAACTGCATTTGTGGCTCTACTCACCTTTTATATTTGTGGTACGTTAAGGCCTCAAGAATAAAAACACACAATGGTTTATTTAAAAATATTACACATAAATGTTAAGTATTATTTTACTAAGCTCTTTTTGAAAATAAAATGTTTAAAATATCCTTTGGAGGCAGATTAAAAATACCCGAGAAAAGCAAGAATGAGAACAAGGAAAAACAGCAATGAAGCGGCAAGGAAAACGTTCTATAATTTAACTTACTTTTAATAATAATACTAAACTTTACAGCCACAAAATGTATTAATAATTCGCTTCTTATTCTGAGAAGTTCCATTTTCTAATATTCTTTTGGGAAAAATAATTGATATTTTTTTCCTGCAGCACCTTTCCCTCGATGCTCAGAAGTGCCCCGTCCAGGATTAAATTGTGTACCAACATAAAAATTATCTCATCCTCTCTTAGGAATTATTTCTCCAGCCTTAGTTCTATCAGGCTTCAGAGTGTACTTTGTTTCCTCCCCCTCATCAAATTCATATATCTCTAGGCCGCTAAATGACTTTGCGAGACGTTCATAATGGTTGCAGTGTTCTGCTTCCATTGATTTTCAACAAAGACGGACAAATATGCTACTACTACTATTTTATATTTCTTTTAACGACCTCCCTCAGCTGACAAAACATTGTAAATACCATATTTATGCAGACGACTTCCAAATCTATCTGCCAGCTCATCACAATAATATTACATCATCAATTGACACAATTAACGATGAATTGTCAAACATCTTAGAATAGTCAGCAAAGCACCACGGGCTACTATTAAACCCTAAGAAATCCTAGATCATTATTATTGGATCCAAGAAACTACTCATATCACCAAACGTCACTAGCGCTCCTAATATCATACTTGATGGCGAGCCGATTCCTTTATCAAAGTTCGTAAAAAACCTAGACGTAATATTAAGTGCAACTTTAACATGGAGAGAACATGTCACATCTGTAGACAAACAAATGTCACTTTACATTCATTAAGAAGGCTTAAAAAAAAGTTACCCGCGAAATTGATGAAGACTTTAACAGAATCATTAATAATTTCACGCCTTGATTATGCTGATATAGTCTTCAGTGACCTGCATGAAGATCTAGCTGAGACGCTTTAGCGAATACAAAACAACTGTGTACGTCTTATTTTTAATCTTAAAAATAAAGACCATATCACCAAATACAAGACATACTCTCTCGTGGCTTGATTTTAAATATTAATGTTTATTGCACAAGATCTGCTTGTTAAAGAAATTATTTCTAACAGGATGTCCTTGATACATTTTGTCTCGTTTCTTACCGCCCAATACTTCAAACACTCGCTCTTTCGATCAACAAGCTTCTAGTATCAAAACACAACTCATGTTTCGCTTCATCTTTCATCGTCACGGCAACCAAACTCTGGGATTGCTTACCTCAGGAAGCAATATATACAATTTCAATCACTTAATTTAAAAAATTATACCAGAACAGCTGATTCAGGCTATAAATATTTAAATGAACTTGAAATATTGGTTTTATATAAACAATATTTATTGTGGAGGTTCCTCTTTTATAATACCTCTAACTTACTTTCTTTCTGCTTCATGCGACTCTAGTGATATTTTTGATGCTTATGTTACTATTTAATTAATTATATATACTTTAAATGTATGTAGGTGTGTGAATGAGCGTGTGCGAGTAAACGTTGCATTACATTTTTTATTTTATGTTTATTTTTAGGTAACGGACATAATGTTAGATCTAGCAAACAAAAAATGTTTTATATTAATTTTTTTCTTTTTTTAGTGTTTAAATAGTTATTTGCTGTGGTATTCTTTCCTTCAGAAATCGTCAAACTAAATTGCAGTTTTAGAATTTTTGCTAATCGATGTTATCTTGAAGTTTATATTTATACACAGCATAATTATATGCATGTGAATATATGTCATATGTGTATGTGGTTTTGTGTATGCATGTATGTGTATATACACTGGAGAGCCAAAAAAACTGGTATAAGCGTGCGTATGCAAATAAAAGAGGTATAGAACCAATCAGAGTAACTCGATGCGGTCGGCAGCTAGATCGGTTACTGCTGCTACAATGACAGGTTATCAAGATTTACAGTAAGTGAGTTTGAACGTGGTGTTATAGTCGGCGCACGAGAGATGGGACATAGCATCTCCGAGGTAACGATAACATTTGGATGTTCGCGTACGACCATTTCACGAGTGTACCGTGAATATCGGGAATAATGTAAAACGTCAAATCTTCGACATCGCTGCGGCCGGAAAACGATCGAGAACGAACGGGACAAACGACGACTGACGAGAATCATTAAATGTGACAGACGTGCAACCCTTTCTCAAATTGGTGCATATTGGATTTGTGGACTGCCCTGCAGGATTCATGATGTGAATTGCCTCCTGCATACCTTCAGACATTAGTCGNCAAAATGTATTAATAATTCGCTTCTTATTCTGAGAAGTTCCATTTTCTAATATTCTTTTGGGAAAAATAATTGATATTTTTTTCCTGCAGCACCTTTCCCTCGATGCTCAGAAGTGCCCCGTCCAGGATTAAATTGTGTACCAACATAAAAATTATCTCATCCTCTCTTAGGAATTATTTCTCCAGCCTTAGTTCTATCAGGCTTCAGAGTGTACTTTGTTTCCTCCCCCTCATCAAATTCATATATCTCTAGGCCGCTAAATGACTTTGCGAGACGTTCATAATGGTTGCAGTGTTCTGCTTCCATTGATTTTCAACAAAGACGGACAAATATGCTACTACTACTATTTTATATTTCTTTTAACGACCTCCCTCAGCTGACAAAACATTGTAAATACCATATTTATGCAGACGACTTCCAAATCTATCTGCCAGCTCATCACAATAATATTACATCATCAATTGACACAATTAACGATGAATTGTCAAACATCTTAGAATAGTCAGCAAAGCACCACGGGCTACTATTAAACCCTAAGAAATCCTAGATCATTATTATTGGATCCAAGAAACTACTCATATCACCAAACGTCACTAGCGCTCCTAATATCATACTTGATGGCGAGCCGATTNTATTGGATCCAAGAAACTACTCATATCACCAAACGTCACTAGCGCTCCTAATATCATACTTGATGGCGAGCCGATTTCTCTATCAAAGTCAGTAAAAAACCTAGGTGTAATATTAAGTGCAACTTTAACACGGAAAGAACATGTCACATCTGTAGACAAACAAATGTCACTTTACATTCCTTAAGAATGCTTAAAAAAAATTTACCCGCGAAATTGATGAAGAGTTTAACAGAATCATTAATAATTTCACGCCTTGATTTTTCTGATATAGTCTTCAGTGACCTGCATGAAGATCTAGCTCATAGACTTCAGCGAATACAAAACAACTGTGTACGTGTTATTTTCAATCTTAAAAATAAAGACCATATCACTAAATACAGACATGCTCTCTTATGGCTTGATTTAAAAAACCGACGATCATTGCACAAGATCTGCTTGTTAAAGAAATTATTTTTAACAGGATGTCCTCGATACATTTTGTCTCGTTTCTTACCGCCCAATACTTAACTCGCTCTTTCGATCAACAAGCTTCTAGTATCAAAACACAACTCATGTTTCGCTTCATCTTTCATCGTTACCGCAACCAAACTCTGGGATTGCTTACCTCAGGAAGCAATATATACAATTTCAATCACTTAATTAAAAAAATTATGCCAGAACAGCTGATTCAGGCTATGAATATTTAAGTGAACTTGAAATATGGGTTTTATATAAACAATATTTATTGTGGAGGTTCCTCTTTTATTATACCTCTAACTTATTTGCTTTCTGCTTCATGCGACTGTAGTGATATTTTTTATGCTTATGTTATTATTTAATTAATTAAATATACTGTTAATGTATGTAGGTGTGTGAATGAACGTGTGCGAGTATACGTTGCATTACATTTTTTATTTTATGTATATTTTTAGGTAACTGACATAATGTTATATCTAGCAATGTTTTATATTAATTTTTTTTTTCCGTGTTTAAATAGTTATTTGCTGTGATCTTCTTTCCTTCAGAAATCATCAAACTAAATTGCAGTTTTAGAATTTTTGCTAATCGATGTCATCTTAATTTTTATTTTTATATATAGTACAATTATATGTACTTGAATATATGTCATTTGTGTATGTGGTTTTGTGTATGCGTGTATGTGTATACGTACGCATATTCGTATACACATTAAAACATACATCAAAAGAGAAATCGTTTAAGTTCACTATTCAGCTTATTTTTATTTTATGTATGTTGCTTTTATATGTTTCATATAGGCTACTTTCTAATTTTATAGTAGACATTAAGTTTTGTTTCATTTTTTATTTCTTTTTCTTTAAAAAAAAATAAGTGTTATACTTTTTTATGTAAAGTGGTTAAGTGTAAGAGAGAGTGATAATACCTTAACTTCGCCACAACAAATAGAGACGTTTTATTATTATTATTAAAGATATGTCAAGATCTTGTCCTAAATCTATATTTGCTGGCTGCAGTTTGGTACTAACAGCATTGAATATGTGCTTTTATATTTTGTTACACCTGTGACGAATGTATATTTAAACAAGGAAAATACGTTTTTGTATAAAAGCATAAATCTGTTGGTGAGATAATGAGAGATGTGGGTAGTGCTTAGCAGCTGTCTTCAGCGTCAGCGAGAGTAAAGAGAGGTGCAGGTGGAGCAGAGACGGAATGCAATGCATGGAGAACGAGTGTACCCAGGTTAACAGCAACACCCATCACGTTTCTCACACGCAAATATCCCCACCGGGAACTGAACACGGTTCGTCGTAGTCGAAAGCGAGTGGTCTAACCACTACACCATTCCTGCACCACAATTTTTCTTAAAACTAAATGTAAGCAGATGTCACGTCACTGTTTCGTTACATAATTTTGAAAGTACTATTGACAAACGGTAAGGTAATAATGGTGGGGAGGTGATCAGAAATGGAAAATCCACTCTACAACACGTTCAGTCTGCGGAGAATACTTTTCTTTAAATGTGATTACCATCACAGCTACCTGGACACTTGAATAACTGCCAGTGACAACTTCTTCTTTCAATCGATATGATAACATTACCAACACTGTACCAATCATCTGCAGATTTCGTATTTATGAGCATTTTCAATTAAGTTTAATGTTGTGTTTTAAAGTAATTAGGTAATTTTCTATTGTTATTACAGTAAAGAGATTTTCATTAGGGTTCAAACAGAATCGAGAATATAATTAATATATGTTTACAATCGTAATAAATTACTACTTTAATTTGTAATATATTTATTATGTAATACATTATTTGTGCTAATTTACTGTCAAGTGCATTTGTTTTACCCCTAAAACGTATGTTGTTTTACTGCTTTTCTCAAATGTTTTGCATTTACACAGTTATAAAGATAAATTTACAATACTTCATGGTGATCGCTGTTAATGAAGAAAAGAAGTTTACACTTTAAGATGTCACACACAGTTACTTAGCACGCCGTGATCGTGCTTGTCTCTTGCAGAATTAGTAGAACCTTGTAATTATAAATCAATAACTCCGACAACTTTACTTTTGTTACAATAAATAAAACAAACTGCTATAATTCGTCAGCTACTAACGCAGTTGGAAACCGAAGACGGCGGGCGAAGATCAAGGCACGAAAAGAGTCACAAGCTTCGTATATTCCATTTTCTCTCTCCAGGTAAAGAGGCAAATAAATGAAGCTGGCACTGGTAGGTATAGACACAAAAAGAATAACAAGGGTTTGTATTTTATTGATAGCAAAAAATTGACTCACACTATTGGATTTATTTCAGAATTCTAATTAATTTCACTTAGTACACAGACGCAAACAAAGCACAATGAATAAAAATTATATATATTTCCCATTATGCGATGCCGCCCTTTAAAAAGTGACGCTCCGGGCGATAATTGCGATTCTTTTGTTATAAGTATTAGATGTCATCCAATATGGTAGACAAAGGTCAATGTCACATGATGTCCTCCAAGGTCAAAGTAAAGGTCGTGTCATGTCATCCAAGATGATGATTATGGTATTATGGTTCCTGCTATTGCGAGCGAGATACACTGAAGAGCCAAAAAAACTGATACAGGCGTGCGTATGCAAATAAAAGAGGTATGGAACCAATCAGAGTAACGCGATGCGGTCGGCAGCTAGATCGGTTACTGCTGCTACAATGGCAGGTTATCAAGATTTAAGTGAGTTTGAACGTGGTGTTATAGTCGGCGCACGAGAGAT
>NQII01009260.1:8121-35088 GCA_002778355.1 Clitarchus hookeri | reverse complement strand
GGGGGGGGGGGGGTTACACGATATTAGGCAGGTGTACCAGCTTTTTTGGCTCTTCAGTGTACATTTACTCAGTTTGTTCCTATTTTTTTATTTACTAAACATAACCTTTTTTTTTCTCTTCGTCCCTAAATAAGTATGTGTATATAATATTTCAAACGAAATAACTTATTACCTTGTCCTGTATAACTGAATACCTCTCATAAACGCAAGTGATTGTGTGACTCGGTTGGGCCGGCATGCTGGAGCCCGGCGCGGCTTTCTGTCAGTGTATGATAGACATACACAGGGAGGAATAACGAAACATTCTGATGTTAACTGTGGTTTCTTAGCAGATGAAGGTTTGTATATGCATATACTGAAATGTTTCTTCAAGTCATAATAATTTCGTGTAAGGCACAGTAGCAGCTTAAAAAGCTTTCAAAGCCTTATTCTTTTAGTTAAAAAACATGATACATAATTTTTTCATACAACATAAACTTTTTAAATGAAAGTAATATTTTATATAAATAAAAGTTTTAGGGTGAGATATATCGATGTTGAAATTATCATTATATATTTTTTTTTCGAAGAGCCGATTAATTTGATATAGGGGTTCATTATAAATAACAAAGCTAAGAATAAGTTTTAATACATAAATAATAATATTAAAAATTACATATATAGTTTTCGTATTCTGTGTTTTTAAATATTCCTCTCTTAAAGAATATTATTTTAAGGTAAGTATTCGTATCACTAAGAATGTCATTATGGTCCTTATGATGTGGTGTATAGGGATGATGTCATATTTTTACTTATAGGCCTATCTCGAAAACTAAGCTTCCTAAATCAAAATGCTTGGCATTTATGCCCCTCCACCTACAAATCCCTCCACATAGAACTCTCTCACACAAAAATTATATTCTACATATGTTTCAATAATATATTATTTTTCATTTCAAATTGACCCTTATGTCAGGGATACATAAGGTCGAGTTTCTTATTTTACTAGTATCTTGTAACCCATGCATCCCAGGTCAAAATGTTTGAAAAAGGTTTGTTTTTTAATTTTTATGTGTCCTTGAATGATAGAGCATGAGGCGAAACGAAGTAACAAAATCGAAAACCAAGACGACGGATGACTTCCCGGCTCCCGCTTCTTTCCCTCGAGAGAGGCGAGAGAGAGAACAGACGAGAGATATAAGGAGGAATAACAGAGCAGGATGTGAAACGAAGAAAGAAAATCGAAAACCAAGATAGCGGATAGTTCCCGGCTCCCCCGCTTCTTTCCTGTGTGAGAGAGAACAGACAGGATCAGTAAGAAGGAAAGACAGAGCAGGAAGTAGCAAGTCGAAATTACAGCATGAGGTAAAATTAAGTAAGAAAACCTAAATCCAAGATGGCGACCATGGCGCCTCACACTACGATTGGTTGCTTCAGAAGCTCTTACATGACTGATGTCTTAGTAGCAAATTCTGGTAAGATGTTGCTCAGTGCATCTATCTGGCTCTGAGGCAAATTGTGGGGTAATGTCAGAGTGACCCCTCAACCCCTCATCACTAAAATGGAGTCATTGAGCCACGTTGTGGAGTCCTGCTATTTTCTGACTTAGCGACTCATAAAAATTTGAGCAAGGAAATTTTCTGCGGGAAATTTTGCAGGTTTGGAGGGAAATTACGGGAAAATTGGNAATTTTAAAGAAAATTCTAGGAAATTTGAGTGTTTTTCAGGGAAAAACGGGAAATTTGGAGAGGAAATGGGAAATCCAAGATAGCGGCTGCGGCCCCTGTCCCAGCTCTCTCCATTCCCTACTACTATAGTCTATTCATGGTTTGTTCACACTTTTTGAATCAAACATTTGAAAAATCACTTCATGTATGACGTGTCTGGTTATTTTCTAAATAAGTCATATATCACAAGCGTTTTATACTTCTGTCTACACGAAAGTATCTTATATTTGATAACATTTAACTTTTACTTATATTTCATTTATAAATTATAATATTTCATGTATAATCAACACGAATAAAACAGTAAAAAAAAAACAGGTGTGTTGGTAATGTTTAGTAATAAATAGTTCTCATAGAAAATAGTCTTAAACTGCGAGTACGCACGAATGCGATGCGTTGTTCCTCTGCTGTAATTTTGTAGGTTTAGTCAAGCTTTGTTTGCACGAGGCGGAGGAATAGCCTGAAAATACAACTTCAGCAGGTCCTCAGAAAAGTTGGAAGTAACCGTGACTGGACTATAGAACATTTTAGTAGGGACCGCCTAGCGCGCAGTCTCTTGATTGCGAATCAGTTACATTTATGTATTTTCAAACGCCCTTGGAAGGCCAAACATGCGTGACATAGGTTTTAATATCATCGCGAACCGGCGATCTGTCTTCCCACCCCCCAGCCAGTATACCAGAAAGCTGCATATGAGTACAGAGATTCGTAAAATATGCGTGTCCGTTTGACGGCTAGGCTAAACTCGACAGTTCTGTATACACTTCTGGTACTGTCATCTGTTCATTGGCTCGTGTCGTCGTAACGTGCACTTCGTCCCGTGCGCTACGTTGCACGTGATTCGCTCGGTCTCTTTCTACACGTGTATTTACTGGTTCACAGTTCTGCAGCAGGGCTTGTCGCAAAACTAACAAGAAAGTATAAGAGTTTGAAGTCTATCCTATAGGCTGTTCACGATCAAGTGAGCACTTTTGAAATCAACCTTTGAGAAATGTCACTTCACGCTACCTGCATACATTTTAACGGGCGTTCTGGCATGCGCCCAGGAAAGTTGGTAACAACTGATACGGAAATTATTTTTTTCTTCCTGTTCAGCAAATTATTGAAATATTTACTTTTCTAATAATTACGCAGTTTCACTTGACCGACGCATGGATAATGTGATGGGGCACATGGAAATGTTAATTTTACATATGGTGGAAGAATACACAATGTGCATGCAAGTAGATCTTAAACAGGGCTTTCAAAAGTGCTCAGTTTACTGTGAACAGCCTATAGCTGTGCCTCCCCACGCGAAATCCCCGAGTTTTCGCCTATGACTCACGCTTCTGCAAGGAGACGAGTCCAGCATGGGATGACTTGGCGCGTAGAAGACACGTCTAGTTGGTTGACAACTCACACCTGGCGGGTACTAGCATTTTATAGAAGGCCGGGGATTGTCTCTCCTTTTCAGAAAGGTCTCGATACTTATTTGGGTAATCTCCGGGCGTGTGTAAGTACAGAATAATCCAGATGGCATTATCGCAGGTATAAATACACCCCATTACCCCGCCGAAGGTATTTTTGACTGTTTGGGTGACGGTGATTGGTGAATGATTCAGCGAGCTACAGCGGTTGTTGTCAGCGGGCAGACAGCTACCTGTGTGCCCGAAGTGACTGCGAGGAGTGATGAGGTTGTTCGCGGACATAGAGTAGATAAACACACAGAGTCGAAATGTGGGCGTGCCCATTCTTTGACTGGCTTCTCAAGGCCCTGCGAACGGACNTAGTAGATAAACACACAGAGTCGAAATGTGGGCGTGCCCATTCTTTGACTGGCTTCTCAAGGCCCTGCGAACGGACTCACTGTCTGATTGGCTACTGTATGCTGTGGAAGGTTCCGTATTGGATAGGCTGCTGGCTGGAGNGAAGGTTCCGTATTGGATAGGCTGCTGGCTGGAGAGTATGTTACCAGGCACTAATTGGCGAAAGACGTTCCGACGTGTTTCTGGCCAGTGACGCCATTTTGCTGGAGAGTGCGGCTAGAGTTTGTGGTATAAGCTGCTGTTTAACTTCTGTATTCTTTACTGCTCTGTGTTCCTCAAGAGTGATAAGGGTTTGCGATTCATGTAAGCGTCGGAGCAGAGGTTGGAGAAGTTCACTGAAGGCTAACACATTTGTGTGCACTCTGAACTGGCCTAGATTATTATAGTGAACAATTTTTGTTAACAGGAGAGATTGAAATAATTAAATGATCACTGTAATAATGTATTAAGCCATTATTTTATTTACACTGAGGACTGTAAACTAAAGAACGCTACCTGAAAAGAGCATCCTTCCAATTGACATGGCCAAGTAATGCTGGCTGTATTTCCAGTCACCACCGTCCTATTTGCACAGCCTAAACAGGACATTCTCCCTACTCTACACGAAAGTTTTTATTGCTAGTCCTCACCAGTAGAGTGGCAAGTTAACCGTTTCCCGATTAAAACGTTGTTACTTACATTACAGGATTTTTAAAAAAATGTCGAGTTTATTTGGTTTGGGTTTTTACAATATGTTTTAGATATAATGATTTTTTTTTTTTTGCTGATAACCAGTAGTGTTCATGTAAGATGCCTAAAACCAAAATGGCGACAAAGAAGATATTATAATCCATGTTAGTTCTCCAAGGACAAAAGGAGTCTTCATATTAATGCAGCCCGAACTACACTTGGGCGTAGGATTCAAAGTGTTCGTTTCAATTATTAGCTTAAACAAAACATGTTTGTACTTGTCGGAGATTAGCACTCTTAGCGTTGTATTCACATTCCCCGTTTGACCCCGTGTATACTACTTTTGTACATAGCGCAGTTGGTTTATTTTTCGCGGTACATGAATACACTGCGAGGGTTAATGCCCAATGATGTAAGGATTCTGTTCTTCACGTCCAAAAGAGTGTCGAAGTTTACACACGTGTTCTGCAGGAGGATACGCAGCGGTTAGAAAGAACAAGCTGGGCACAGTTTCCAGAACCGCTGAGTAAACGGAGAGCCATCCGTAGTTACACGGACGGCTGAAATACTGCTTCTCGATGCGAGGTAAACTTGCGGCTCCCGACTTGCTTCCGTCTGGCCGGTAGTTGCGGCTTCGTTCAACGGCTCCAATTTTAACCCTTCCGAGGCCACTTTGATTTATTGTTTCAGGTGGCGCAGTTAATACGTGTGTGATGCGTGCAGTTCTGAAGCCGAAACAGCCCTTGTTTCGTTATGACAGCCTATAAGCTGTATGCATTGTGTTCGGATATAGTAATACGTAGATCCCCGGAAAATTCGTGAATTCATTTGACGACCAGACTCAACTCCACAGTCCTGTATACACTCCAGGTGCTGTCTTTTTGTTCACTGGCTGATGCCTTCATGATGAGCGCACTAGATTGTACGTGATTCGTTCGGTCCCTTCCTACACGTGTATTACTGGTTCACAGTCCTGCAAGGTGCGTCAGGAAACGAGTGGTACAATCACGAACGTAGCAAGAAAGTAAAAGTGTTTAGAGTCCATCCTAGCACCGCTGAATTGAGTTGAGAGATTTGGACGTCTCTTAACTACGATGTATTGAGAGCCTATGAGGGTGAAATGAGGTGAAGATGGAGCAGCGCCGGAATGGAAGGGCGGGGAAATCGGGAGATCCCCGAGAAAATCCGCCGACCAGCGGCATCGTCCGGCACGATTCCTACTTGCGAAAATCCGGAGTGACCCGGTCGGGGATTGAACCCGGTNTACACTGAGGACTGTAAACTAAAGAACGCTACCTGAAAAGAGCATCCTTCCAATTGACATGGCCAAGTAATGCTGGTTGTATTTCCAGTCACCACCGTCCTATTTGCACAGCCTAAACAGGACATTCTCCCTACTCTACACGAAAGTTTTTATTGCTAGTACTCACCAGTAGAGTGGCAAGTTAACCGTTTCCCGATTAAAACGTTGTTACTTACATTACAGAATTTAAAAAAAAATGTAGTGTTTATTTGGTTTGGGTTTTTACAATATGTTTTAGATATAATGATTTTTTTTTTTTTTGCTGATAACCAGTAGTGTTCATGTAAGATGCCTAAAACCAAAATGGTGACAAAGAAGATATAATAATCCATGTTAGTTCTCCAAGGACAAAATGAATCTTCATATTAATGCAGCCCTAACTACACTTGGGCGTAGGATTCAAAGTGTTCGTTTCAATTATTAGCTTAAACAAAACATGTTTGTACTTGTCGGAGATTAGCACTCTTAGCGTTGTATTCACATTCCCCGTTTGACCCCGTGTATACTACTTTTGTACATAGCGCAGTTGGTTTATTTTTAGCGGTACATGAATACACTGCGAGGGTTAATGCCCAATGATGTAAGGATTCTGTTCTTCACGTCCAAAAGAGTGTCGAAGTTTACACACGTGTTCTGCAGGAGGATACGCAGCGGTTAGAAAGAACAAGCTGGGCACAGTTTCCAGAACCGCTGAGTAAACGGAGAGCCATCCGTAGCTACACGGGCGGCTGAAATACTGCTTCTCGATGCGAGGTAAACTTGCGGCTCCCGACTTGCTACCGTCTGGCCGGTAGTTGCGGCTTCGTTCAACGGCTCCAATTTTAACCCTTCCGAGGCCACTTTGATTTATTTTTTTCAGGTGGCGCAGTTAATACGTGTGTGATGCGTGCAGTTCTGAAGCCGAAACAGCCCTTGTTTCGTTATGACAACCAATAAGCTGCATGCATTGTGTTCGGATATAGTAATACGTAGATCCCCGGAAAATTCGTGAATTCATTTGACGACCAGACTCAACTCCACAGTCCTGTATACACTCCAGGTGCTGTCTTTTTGTTCACTGGCTGATGCCTTCATGATGAGTGTACTAGATTGTACGTGATTCGTTTGGTCTCTTCCTACACGTGTATTACTGGTTCACAGTCCTGCAAGGTGCGTCAGGAAACGAGTGGTACAATCACGAACTTAACAAGAAAGTACAAGTGTTTAAAGTACATCCTAGCACCGCTGAATTGAGTTGAGAGATTTGGGCGGCTCTCAACTACGATGTATTTAGAGCCGATGAGGGTGAAATGAGGTGAAGATGGAGGAGCGCTGGAATGGAAGAGCGGGGAAATCGGGAGATCCCCGAGAAAATCTGTCGACCAGCGGCATCGTCCGGCACGATTCCTACTTGCGAAAATCCGGAGTGACCCGGTCGAGGATTGAACCCGGTTGACCTTGGGGGGTCTAACCGCTCGCTCAGCCACCGCGACCCCAGCACCGCTGGAACTCGTGAAATTCCTGGGCCTGTACTGGGATCCATCAATTAACCCTGTGAATTTGGTCATGGGTATGGTATACTTTTATCATACTGACAATTTTTATTTGACTGTGTGAATGTTTATGTTAATATAATCCAAATAATTGCTTAGGGTTACCTTAATTTTAGTAGCGAAAAATACAAAAATATTTACCTTTTGTATTAAGTAATTATTAAGACGTAATCAAGTTAGCATATGCATGCGTCAATCACTATTTATTTTTGGTTTATTTAATAAAAATTATAACAAACAAATTGCATCGAATGAATTCTATTATCGAATATTGTTATTTATTATAAAGCGTTTATTCGGAAACGTGAGTTTAGTTTTCTTGTATTTCCCTGTTTTTTTTTTTTTTTAGGCTATTCTGAATGTTTATGTTTGCATTCGCCCGACAGTACTAAGTATTACCGATTTCAAATTCATATCCGGATTGCATCAATTGCAACTAGCTTCAGAAAACTGATCAGACGCAAATCTGCGCCACTCTGCTTCCTGGAGTGTGCGTGAAGCGCGAAGGGCCGCACTTAATTACCTGCTTCACATGAAGCAAGTAACTGCACTAATTTACCTACTTCATACATATGCATACAATGCATATTACCTTCCACGCCCTCCATCACTCGCACCCCGGCAAGCAGACGCAGATTTGCGTCTGACCACTTTACTGGAGCAAGTTATGTTTAGTACACTTCAGGGAGGCGGTAAGGTTAAATTTTTTTTTAAACTGTAGTACACTTGTAAAAGGGCGTTCCAAAATTCTTATTATAAAAATATTACTTTAATTTTTTTAACCTTTCTTTTTTGCTTCTGCATTTTTTATTAGTTTACTTTGAATATTTTAATGCCACATTTGCTGTTTTTTTTTTAAATTTAAACTGTCAATATGATAAAAGCGTTCCATACCAATTAGTACAAATGTTTGTAAATTAATTTTACGACATTTGTAACTTTTTGTACACCCTAAAGTACGTATGAATTGTGAAAAAAAAAGATGCACATTCAAATTTGTGAAAATTTCCCATGGTCACTCAATGGAAACTTAGATGCTAGCCGTAAGGTACATAGCAGTTCAATTTTTAAATGTGACCTCTAAGTAAAGATCGTGTCATTTCGTGTCATAATTGTGGGTAGTTATGGCTTAACGTCTCGTCAACGAGGTCATTGGAAACGGAGCAAGTTTCTCAGAATTGGGCGGCGAGAGAATCATCACTGTAGTAAGGAACCAACCCAGCATTCGCCTGGAGTGATTTCGAGAAACCATGGAAAAGGGAAACCAGGATGGGCGAATCGGGCTTCGAACCCAGGTCCTCCCGAACGCGAGTCGGAAGTTTTACCATTGCGCCACCTCGGTCGGTACTGATACCGCCACAGCTGCTGGCGGTTCGCCGTGGTGGGAGGCGAGTAGTCTGAACACTACATACACCACCGCGGCCCCCTAAGAAGGAAAATACAGTAAGAAACGTAAAATTTGGCTAAGTTTTAAACTCTAAATTAATATCTTATTTCCAGAAGCCGTAAACAAATTTCTGAACTAATTTTTAAGGTTACATTCGAACATTATGCCGGGCGGATTCAAAACTTCAGACCTCGCCTCAATTTGTTACGCCTACAAACAATTTTAAGTAGGAACTCTCCACTGTTATCAAGGGAAGCTCCTACACCTCCAGACCGCCCCTGGACCTTACAGTCTTATGTACAAACATTGCACCAGGGTCTCAAATAATCCAAGTGACAATCGCAAAAGAAACATAAACGAAGACATTTTGGCATTCTATCTTCTCCCAAAATGATTCCTCGAATTTTTTATGTCTACACCAACGAGCAAGTGGCAGATGGTTGAGTTACGTAACAGGGTTGTGAAGTCTGACGTGGTGGCTCGCATAAAGCGACATGGCAGGCCGTTTTTCATCATTGGCCGAATCTCAGAGCGGGGGTAGTTCGGGCCTCGTGAAGGGCCCTTTACCACCCAACGGGGTTTCATGTGACGTAAGGGGAGATTAGGAAGAAGCGATATTAGTCCCCTCCCAATCTGTAGTTACGGAAGTTGCCCTCCGCAGCTAACAGCGACATGGCAGGTTCTCTTCCCGTGGAAAAGTACGCAGGTGGGCTTGAAAGAAAGCAGAGTTTTGAAAACTGCTGAGCAAACCACGGATCCAGACGTAACCAGAATACTTGGAGTGTCAGCTGAGCAGCACATTCGCTTGCCTCGACGTGGCGAGGAGTGAGATCACGCGTTGAGTCATAGTCCGCCGCACCNTGTGCCAAGTGCACGCGCATCCAGGCTCGCCCGGGCTCGCAGCGACGACCAATGAAATGCAGCAGCGTGTGTTGCTAAGCCGGCCCATTCTTGATTAGCAAACAGCAGTCATACACATCCGGCACGTGCAAAATTCGTGTGCAAAGGCAACTCAACTAGATGCTCATTCGGAAGGACCTAGGTTAGATTCTCTGTCCGGTTATCTTGATTTTGGTTTTTCAGGATTTATCGGAATTACTCCAGCTGAACGCCGGCATGGTACCTTAAAACAGACTATGGTCGATTTTTTCTTGTCTCAACAAGTTAGTTCCGTCTCTTTAACAACCCAAAAAGGCTGCTATGATACAGTAGTCAGACAACTTCGCCTCCCACCAAGGCGAACCGGGTTCGATTCCAGGTGGGGTCACTCCCGATTTTTGCCCGTGGGAATAATGCCGGACGACGTCGCTGGTCGGCGGGTTTTCTCGGGGATCTCCCGTTTCCCCCGCCCTTGATTCCGGCACTGCTCCATACTCACCTCACATCGGCTCTCAAGACCTCGGTGTTAAGAGCCGCCCAAATCTCTCTCTCCACACACACACACACACTCTCTCTCTCCCGGCGAAGTAACCCGGATTTTCGCATGTGAGAAACGTGGCGGAAGTCGCCTCTGATCGTTGGGTTACGTCGGGGTTCTTCTGCTACCTTCGCCCTTGTATTCCGCCGCTTANACCTCATCGCTTAAATCTCTCAATATATGATAACCTCGCTGTCGACGAAACATTAAGCTCTATCTGTATTTAGGAACAGCCAACTTACATGAAAAGTGTTCTTGTCTAGTTGCATTTAAAAATACGTTAGTTCAGATACATTTTAGCAACTGGATGACTTTCATCACTACACTTCTTAAGTTTTGCCCACAAATTACAAGGCGTTCAGCACCAGAGTAAGGTTAATTCTACTCATGTTTGGAAAAAAACGACTTTTCTTATTGGAGAGTTTGACATAAGGGAAATTTCCACCGCTAGGTAACCGCAAGTGTTCCAAAAAGGTCACTTATGTTTAAAATTTTAAGCTACGTGAATAATAAAAGAGAAAGATTTCACCTAGTTAGGTAGTTATTTTATATTTGATTTATGATTATAGAAATTATTTTGTTTTTTTAACGTAGAAAATAGAAAAAAAAATCCAGTATACAATGCGACACTAGCGCTTACATAGCGGCAAAAATTTTTAGTTGCCATTGCCAAATTAAAAGCACTGAGCTTCCCAACCTGGGTAGAATAAACCTTAACCAGAGTAACCACTTTCTTAACGTCGCTATCACAGAGTAATTAAGAATACAGAGATGAAACACCCTACTGCAAACTCCAGCCACACACCACAGCAAAATGGCGGACTAGCCAACAACATGCCAAAACGCAGTTCGTCAATCAGGCGCCTGGTAAAGTGAAATCCAAACAAGAAAATAATGCGCAGAAGACCAAAACGCGTCGGGCGAGTCAGGAGAGTCCATTGCCGCTGCACGAAGGGGTGGGGTTGTTCCAGTTCAGTAGTGACAGCAGCCCAGAGCGGTTGATCGAGAGCTGCTCCCTGTGTACATATTACCTGTAGAAAAAACGCAAGTCGTGCAGCGCGGTATTTAACAACGCTGTAGTAGAGCGATGTTATCAGTTTGGTGAGTATAGCGCCAGAAGTGTCACGTGGTTTCCTTCCCCTACACTGCCTCCCTTACGCTCCCCGTCTCTCAAAACTGCGTGAAGATTATTACCTAATTTGAACTTTAGCATATCCTTTCTAGCAGGAGGCAGCACAGCCAATGGGGAATCTTTCGCAGTACGCGGTAGCCAATAAGACACAAGGCCTGTTTCCAAAGTTACTCAAACAGTTTCATAAGCCTTACTTAGAGTTTAGTTTTAAAACTTACAAAGACCCCAGGTCCGTTCTCGAAGCCTCACGCAGCCAATCAGAGAATGGGTTCGCCCGCCCACACCACAGGAACTGCCACGCCACTTCGTATCTGTGTGATTATTTACTATGTGGCCCTGTGAAGTATCAAAATGTCTTCTAACAAAAAAACGCGGTCAGTACCTATAATCAAACTGCAGGCGTGCGCTAGGATATTGAAGTCTAAGCCTGCGTGGACCACTTTCCACGAAAATCGGGTTTCCATNTCAAACTGCAGGCGTGCGCTAGGATATTGAAGTCTAAGCCTGCGTGGACCACTTTCCACGAAAATCGGGTTTCCATACGTATACACTATCTGGCTACAGATTGTACAGTAAGCATAGGATCTTATTTAGGCGTAGGCAGAGTAGGACGGCAGGTTTTTATGGAATGCAGTTTCTCAAAAGAAAAGAAGAAACTTGAACGCGAGACAAAAATTAATACAAAGGTCATATTTTAGTAAATTGTGTTAATACTATTTTCTTTGCAACGATACGAATAAAACATTTTCTCGACTTATCTTTCAAACATTTGCAATGTATACGCGCATTACAAGCGAATTGTATTCCAATCAACTAAGAACAAGGTTCTCAACAATCGCAGGTTTCCTTTCAGCTGCCGCGTCAACAAAAGGCGGTTTAACTTGTCTCAGAGAAAGCCCGCCGTAAATCATTCGTCGCCTCAACTGCAATCAGCGAGATAATGCATGCATGTTCTGTTTTTTTCTTATCATTAAACCCCTTTTAGACCCACTTTAAACATATGGTTTCAGGTATTGCAAATTAGACAATATTAATGCTTACAGTGCTTTAACATACGCTAAACTTGTTTCGTTACAAAAAAAAAAAACCATTTGCGGTAGGCTTTGTGTTTAGCTATAGTGATATATGAACCATTCATAACCTAGAACAGTAGCAGTATTTACGAATCAGTTACCCACAGAGAAGATACTGTTGCAAGACGCCAGCAGGGGGTATCCGAGTTCGTGAAGGATGGAGGTCCTAATAAAAATTAAAATAAATGAAGGTGCTTGGTAATTTATTTACACATGTATTATTTACACAATTAAACTATCCATCACATTTATTACTTTTGTTATTTTCAGTGAGCCCAATATTTAATTTCTTTCTCAGTTATAATTAAAGTTCTTACCAACGTCTTTGTATTGGTTAGAGTCACTTAATTCACACCTATCATTTACGTAATGTTCAATCTGTCTATTGCCATCATTTCAAGTGTCTTACACTCACGCATCCAGTTCAAAAGTCCCGCCCGTCAGTTTCACTCTCCACTGTAACCGATGCTCGCAGTCCGCAGACTTCACCCTCGCCGGTCACATTCGCCGCCTCTCAACGCTCTGCTGATTCATAACTTCACTGGCTTCGCACACTGGCGCTTAAGGTCGTACAATACTCCCAACTCTAAACTGTCGGCTCGGAGGCCCGTCGCGACTTAGGCAGTCTTGCTGGANGCTTAAGGTCGTACAATACTCCCAACTCTAAACTGTCGGCTCGGAGGCCCGTCGCGACTTAGGCAGTCTTGCTGGACCGATCTAGAATGTTCCTCGCACCTAGAATCTCGCTGTGAGAGGCTAGGGCAGTGACCATAACATTCTTTCAAAGATAACCCCATATGTTAAATCCGCTGATGGTCAGGAGTGCACAAGTCCTGGTAGGCTTATCTGGAATCGGCGGTACGCGCGGTGGCATGCCTTTGAAAATCTCCGCGTGTTCCTCGGGCTACTAGCCTAGCAGTCAAACAAAGAATGGGTACGCCCAAGTCAAAAGGAACCGACACGCCATTTCGTCTCCATGTACTTATTAACTCTGTGGGAATCAGTATTAGGCAGTTACAATACTCTCAGCCAGAGTGCGTTCTGTCTTGAAGCGTGATGTGACGGGACGTTGGTTGGAATAAATTATGTTCAGTTATCAAATGCACGCGAAGGCGGGTAGGTCTGTCGCGAGTTTTCATTGGTGGGATAAAGAATGGCCACTTGAATTGTAAGCCGTAATTAAAGGATACGTTATTCCGTATGCGCTAACAGCAATCACGGCAAAATTCTGTTTTAGCCTATACACAGTTTCTTCACACTTTTTGAGTCAAAACTTTGAAAAATCGCTCCGTGTACGACGTGTCTTGTTGTTTCCTGAATATGCCATGTATGGCTGGCGTTTTATACTCCTACTGACAAAAGTGTCTTATTTTTGGTTAAATTTAGAATTTACTTGTGTAATATCTATAAATTATGTTTTATTTATTATGGAAATGAATAAAAAACGAGCCGAAAATAGGTGTGTTGGTAATACCTAGCAAAAAATAGTTCTCAGTGCTAAATATCATTACACTGAGTGCGCAGGAATGCTGTACGTGGTCCGTTTGGTGTTATTTTATAGACATTGTTTAAGCTTTGTTTGCATTAGGCGGAGGGATAGCCTGAAAGCAGAACTTTAGCAGGGCTTCATAAAAGTTGGTAGAAACCGCGAGTGAACTATATTTAACCAGTTGTAAAGATATAGTCATCCTAAGACCGCTACACATTGATGATGAAACGAGCTGATCCGNTATATTTAACCAGTTGTAAAGATATAGTCATCCTAAGACCGCTACACATTGATGATGAAACGAGCTGATCCGTGAGTTTCCTGTGACTTCGGGTACCGAAGTCGGACAATGCCGAAGTTACATGAAGCGGTCTTCGTCGCTGTATCCTGAAAACGATCCTCATTGCGGAAATTTTGGTATTAACACCATATACACGTTCCCATTGAAATGTTAAACATTGACAAAAATAGCTCGTAAGAGACGACAAGAACGGAAACGTTTAAAAATGAGTGAAAAATAAAAGTATTNGTGAGTTTCCTGTGACTTCGGGTACCGAAGTCGGACAATGCCGAAGTTACATGAAGCGGTCTTCGTCGCTGTATCCCGAAAACGATCCTCATTGCGGAAATTTTGGTATTAACACCATATACACGTTCCCATTGAAATGTCAAACATTGACAAAAATAGCTCGTAAGAGACGACAAGAACGGAAACGTTTAAAAATGAGTGAAAAATAAAAGTATTNCAAACATTGACAAAAATAGCTCGTAAGAGACGACAAGAACGGAAACGTTTAAAAATGAGTGAAAAATAAAAGTATTTGTGTTTCAATCATCTGAAAATTTTAATTGGATTGGAAAGGGCTTTTTAACGTCTTCCGGTGTTAGGCCTGAAGGCTTATCAGAGGACGACTTTAGAACTAATTTATAACCTAACTTATACTAACGCCCATATCTTGCCTAGGACTCGAACCCAGAACCTCCCGCACTTCAGACCAGCGGGGTACCAACCGACTGCACCACGGGAGGTCGGCTAAAATTGTAATAATTTAGTATCTTATATATATTAGGTAAGTGTAAAAATGTCCGGTTTCTGTATATTTTTGTGTTNTAAAATTGTAATAATTTAGTATCTTATATATATTAGGTAAGTGTAAAAATGTCCGGTTTCTGTATATTTTTGTGTTTAACTCCCGACACAGAACAAAAATAACTTTCTCAGTAATATTCACATAACTTCCCTACTCTAAAACGGGTTGTTCGTAATTTTACGTATGCTTGTGCGTATTTTTAACTAGTTTTTTTCCATAACTTCGTGGAAAATTTTTCTTTGTGTCGTGACAAGAGTTATGGCATGATAATTAGCCCTAGTTTCTTGTCTGTCCCTGAGTTAAAATTTATCGCCTTGCCTGTTTTATCACTTATTTTTTAGGTTTACCTTTTTCTGAAATGTTTACAGGTAACGTAAAAAATACCTGCGATTATAATGAATAGTCCTCAGAAAAATAATTGTAGTCACCAAAAATGTCATCTCAGAAAATTTTCCACATTTGTTGCTATTTTAGGCGATTCCCGGTACGAAATCAGCGAGTTGTAAAGTATTACTTATATAATTCTAAGTCTAGCTTATTTCTTTTTTTTTCGCTGAACCCCATTGTTCACTAAACAGATGAAGTAAAATATTTTTGTGAACCTAATGCCTAGTTACAATTCATTGTGCCAATACTTGCTCCAATAAATATAGGACTGGAATGGGCTGTCTCCATGAGTAATTAATGTAAATATCACTCTATTAATAAGACGTTAAGACATGGAAATAATTTGCCGATCATGCCTTTGCACGACCACAGTTCTGTCAAAGAGTTCCTTTACTAAAATTATTGTTACGAGAGGTCATGGGTGTAACCGAGATCGTGAGAGACGAAGGTCTTAATAAAAATAAATTAACTAAATGCGATTTTTATATATTTATAATGCTCTAAATACTCACACATCCATTTTTTACAACATTAAAGTACCTATATCCCTTATTACACTTCTTATTCACAGTGAGCACAATATTTAATCCATATCTCAATTCTAATTAAAGTCCTTGTCACTGTGTCTATCTTGGTTGCAGTTATGTAACCCTTTTACGCATTATCCCGAGAATACTCCTTCACGTCTGAAATGTCGCATAATAGGTAAAATAATCGTCTATCTGATGCAACATCAGAAGCTTAACACCAATAGAAACAGCGCCTTTTTCTGGATACTTCTATTGGTTGCTGTTGACACACCAACTATTTGGTAATTGGCCGCTTGTTGTGCTGTAGAACTTTTGAAGTATTCCCGATCATAGGTCTAAAACGTCAGTTTTCATAAGAAATTCGTAAATACTTTTCACATCAAAAATCAAAACATTCTCTCTTTGGTAACACTTGAAACGAAAATTAATGTTTACGCTAAGGGATTGATTCACACTCTTTATTTGCACATGATCTACTTGTCTGTTCCCATCATTCCAAATGTCTTAGGCTCACGCATCCAGTCCAGTAGTCCTGCACGTCAGTTCACTCTCCACTGTGCCGATGCTCGCAGTCCGCAGACTTCACTCCCGCTGGTCACTCTCGCCGCCACTCGTCGCTTCGCTGTCTNACCAACTATTTGGTAATTGGCCGCTTGTTGTGCTGTAGAACTTTTGAAGTATTCCCGATCATAGGTCTAAAACGTCAGTTTTCATAAGAAATTCGTAAATACTTTTCACATCAAAAATCAAAACATTCTCTCTTTGGTAACACTTGAAACGAAAATTAATGTTTACGCTAAGGGATTGATTCACACTCTTTATTTGCACATGATCTACTTGTCTGTTCCCATCATTCCAAATGNAATGTTTACGCTAAGGGATTGATTCACACTCTTTATTTGCACATGATCTACTTGTCTGTTCCCATCATTCCAAATGCCTTAGGCTCACGCATCCAGTCCAGTAGTCCTGCGCGTCAGTCTCACTCTTCACTGTGCCGATGCTCGCAGTCCGCAGACTTCACTCCCGCTGGTCACTCTCGCCGCCACTCGTCGCTNTAAAATTGTAATAATTTAGTATCTTATATATATTAGGTAAGTGTAAAAATGTCCGGTTTCTGTATATTTTTGTGTTCAACTCCCGACACAGAACAAAAATAACTTTCTCAGTAATATTCACATAACTTCCCTACTCTAAAACGGGTTGTTCGTAATTTTACGTATGCTTGTGCGTATTTTTAACTAGTTTTTTTCCATAACTTCGTGGAAAATTTTTCTTTGTGTCGTGACAAGAGTTATGGCATGATAATTAGCCCTAGTTTCTTGTCTGTCCCTGAGTTAAAATTTATCGCCTTGCCTGTTTTATCACTTATTTTTTAGGTTTACCTTTTTCTGAAATGTTTACAGGTAACGTAAAAAATACCTGCGATTATAATGAATAGTCCTCAGAAAAATAATTGTAGTCACCAAAAATGTCATCTCAGAAAATTTTCCACATTTGTTGCTATTTTAGGCGATTCCCGGTACGAAATCAGCGAGTTGTAAAGTATTACTTATATAATTCTAAGTCTAGCTTATTTCTTTTTTTTTCGCTGAACCCCATTGTTCACTAAACAGATGAAGTAAAATATTTTTGTGAACCTAATGCCTAGTTACAATTCATTGTGCCAATACTTGCTCCAATAAATATAGGACTGGAATGGGCTGTCTCCATTAGTAATTAATGTAAATATCACTCTATTAATAAGACGTTAAGACATGGAAATAATTTGCCGATCATGCCTTTGCACGACCGCAGTTCTGTCAAAGAGTTCCTTTACTAAAATTATTGTTACGAGAGGCCATGGGTGTAACCGAGATCGTGAGAGACGAAGGTCTTAATAAAAATAAATTAACTAAATGCGATTTTTATATATTTATAATGCTCTAAATACTCACACATCCATTTTTTACAACATTAAAGTACCTATATCCCTTATTACACTTCTTATTCACAGTGAGCACAATATTTAATCCATATCTCAATTATAATTAAAGTCCTTGTCACTGTGTCTATCTTGGTTGCAGTTATGTAACCCTTTTACGCATTATCCCGAGAATACTCGTTCACGTCTGAAATGTCGCAGAATAGGTAAAATAATGGTCTATCTGATGCAAGATCAGAAGCTTAACACCAATAGAAACAGCGCCTTTTTCTGGATAATTCTATTGGTTGCTGTTGACAAACCAACTATTTGGTAATTGGCCGCTTGTTGTGCTGTAGAACTTTTGAAGTATTCCCGATCATAGGTCTAAAACGTCAGTTTTCATAAGAAATTCGTAAATACTTTTCACATCAAAAATCAAAACATTCTCTCTTTGGTAACACTTGAAACGAAAATTAATGTTTACGCTAAGGGATTGATTCACACTCTTTATTTGCACATGATCTACTTGTCTGTTCCCATCATTCCAAATGTCTTAGGCTCACGCATCCAGTCCAGTAGTCCTGCACGTCAGTTCACTCTCCACTGTGCCGATGCTCGCAGTCCGCAGACTTCACTCCCGCTGGTCACTCTCGCCGCCACTCGTCGCTTCGCTGTCTTCGCACACCTCGAGCTTAGGTCACACCTGTCTCAGCTTAAATATTCTCGCTGGCCCGATCCAGAAGGTTCCCCACACCCCGAGTCACACTGAGAGAGGTGAGGGCGATGACCAGAACACTCTTGCAACGATAACCCCAGACATTCAACTCTTTCAATGACCAAAGACGGCACGATTCCACATATGCTTAACGTGGCAGCGGCACTCCATTGTAAATCTCTGCGCATTCCTCGGGGTTACTACTCTTCCCTTGACACGTTGCTTTGCTCGCTCAAGCGGGACGGGGCAAAGGAAGCGACGCAGACCAGCAACATGTAACATGACATTGTAGCTTAAATACGCAACCGAGTATTTGGTCAAGTGAGGTGTACAGAGACGGAGAAAGTTGCTCAGATAAGCAGGAACGGCTAAAGAATCGTCCATGAACTGTGGTTACGACCCATCACAGCGTTACCCCGGAGCGATTTCGGGAAACAGTGTAAAACCAAGGTCAGGGTGGCCAGACCAGGAATTGAACCCAGCTCCTCCCGAATGCGAGTTCAGTGGTTTTGGTCAAGCAAAAAATTCTGTTTATAGTCTATTCACGATTTCTTCACATTTTTTATATCTCACATTTGATGAATTAACCCATATATGAGGCGTTTAGTTGTTTTACGAATATGTCATGTGTCAAAAGCGTTTTATAATTCTGTTAACATAAAAGAACCTTATTATTTGTTAAATCAAACTTTTACTTATATTTTATCAATACATTAAATTTAATTTATGACAACAGATAATTAATTAAAGACCTCTGTTTACGTTATTTATTCTCCTGTAAAACAGTATTTTAGACTACAGCGTCACTNTATTTAAACTACAACGTCAACGCTCTTTCTTTTCAGACCAAGTTTGCTGTATTAAAATCATACAGTCACCTCTTAAAATTCTGAGGAAACAGAAGACACGCGAAAATTGTTTATGCTATTTTCCATCGCCGCCGCAATTTTTCCTTATGGCCAGACGTGACCTGCACAAGACCGCAAACATAACGCAGACGTTCAGACGTATAGTTGTTATTTAAAAACTGTCAATATTTCTGGGCGATGTATGCTTACGAATAGAGTTTAAGAAATTTTTAATGACCAAATACTAGTTTCAGTTTTCTATTTCCGTCTTTATGGCTACGGTGGTGTAGTGGCTAGAGCACTCACCTCCTACCGAGATGAAGCAGGTTCGATTCCCGGAGGGGTCGCTCCTGGATTTTCGTACGTAGGAATCGTGCTGGTCGGCGGATTTACTCGGGGATCTCCCGTTTCCCCTGCCTTTGCATTCTGGCGCTGCTCCATTTCCATCTTATTTCACCTTCATCGGCTCTCGAGACCTCGTTGTTGAGAGCCGCCCAAATCTCTCCACCCTACTCCACTCCAATATTTCTGCCACTATTGTGTATTTTTAATCACGAGAAAAAATTGCTAATAAGGGTGTTTCACAACTATTTTCACGCATGAAAATTAGCTTACGGGCTTATTTACACATTGGATACGGAGAAGCAGAGCACTTTTGTTTTTGTTATTACACCGAAAAAAAAAAATGACGGTGGCTTCACTGAAAATCCTATACACGCGAGTTGACTAGGATTGACTACACGTCAGATCATTGCCTTGCGCCTAAAGGCGACCAGACATTCGATGCGTGTACTTAGGTCACCCTTAGCGCTCCCGCGCTTCTAGGACTTAAGAAGTTTTAAGATAGATATATTTTGAAATATTTTTGCACCGTATAAAGCCAGTCTCAGCGTCTTCTGACGCTGCGTCACTGGTGTAAGTCGATGAATGATTTTCACTGTTAATTGAGTACGTTTTAGTCAATCTTTGGAAACTGTCATTGCCCTTATCTGCTTGTAGTTTAAAGAGCACTCTGACTGTCATGCGCCCAGTAAAGTTGTTCCATGTCTTAACGTTGAAATAAAAGTACGAGATAAACATCGGTGAACATTGGAATTATTATTTTATTATTTTTTGCTTTCTAAATTTTTTAAAGCGCATAAGTGTAAGTATTAGAACATTTGTAGAATATTTATTTTGCTAATAATTCTACAGTTTCTCTTGACCGACGCATGGATCAAGTAATCAGGCCCAGGACAGTGTTAATTTTACATATGGTGGAAGAATACACAATGTGCGTGAAAGTAGATCTTGAGCAGATATTTCAAAAGTGCTCAATTTACCGCGAACAGTCTATACGTGTTGAGGGGTCATATTAAGTTCATTATGCGTAACGCCTTAGGAATGAATGCATGTAAGCGTTTTCGCACTAGGCGAGGCGTCAGCGTAATCGTTGTTTAGTCAGCACCGATAATCTCAACACAGAAGGCTTGCAGTGGCAGATAACTAACGATAATGCCTTCCATGTGCGCCAGGGAATGTGCGTGCTGCGACTGTTATTTATCCCGTCCTCAGCTGCAGCATCCATTTAAACGTTCTGTTTATCTGCTCCCACCACCTCGCTGCAGCAGTGTTGGCAACCGTAGGGACAGCTCCCTATTTGTAAGGATTTTTTTGATGATTTTGGGTTGCTGTAGGGACTCTGGGACGGGTAAAAATTCTTCGGTGAGAATGGTGGGGAAATTTCAATAGTGTTTAAAAGATGGGCTCAGGACTCCTTAAAGTGATAAATTCTTCCTGTAAAACACGCGAAGAAGATCGCAGAACATGTGACGTAGCTGAGCAACATACTACGAAATATGGTAAAGGGAGCCGTATTTGATATTATCCCCCACAGCACTGAAGTGTAGGACTTTATGAAAACGTAGTAGATAATCACGTTACATATAAACACATTGTGTTTTATTTTTATATGGCGTGAATTTTTACACCTTTAAACTTATCTTACGCATATTTCAATTCATTCTAGGGAATATTGTCTCAAAAGTAGGGACAATGTAACTAACCGAAAAATGGTTGGCAACACCGGACTGCGACCGTAGTTGGGAACACGGGATATAAAAGTACGCTAGCTCCACCATATTCGATTTTCCAGTCTAAAAAAATGTCAGTAAACCATTTAACTTGCTTTCGGGAGGACACGGATTTGATTCCCTGACATTTGTCATCCGGTTTTCGGTTTCCAGTGGTTTTCCGAAATAACTCCAGGCAAAGCAAACAAAAAAAAATACATTTTCATAACCAACCTAAATCCAATCCACTGAATATTTATCAATGTATTTTGCACGTTCGAGGCCTAGAAACGTGAGAGCCCTAAAGCCGATTCTTTCTCCCTAACCAGTTGTTTCATCGCCTCTCTGCGCAATGCGCTCAACTGGTGCACAGTTTTTCCGTCGGCGACTAGCATGAAGGCGAGCCTGTATTTGTATGGCTCGCCAATAAAGAGAAAAGTACTATGCGTGTATGAAGAAAACTGAAGATTTTGTATAGAAAATCGTTAAAACTGATTAAGACAAAATCCGTTTTTGCCATCTTCGTGCCCATAAAAATAATTATTTGAGTTGAAATGAGAACTTGAAACATGTATTTGTGCACGAAACGTTTCTTAAAGGCTTTCCGTGTTTTCAGGCACCACTAAAAAATACCCAGACTTTTTATCACGTGTTTTCTACTAAACTCCTCTGCAACGCACTTCATGCGCCAGTCAGGCGGGGCCCTTAAAGTCTGTGTGCCACTACGTTGGGGGGAAAAATAGCAGAGAAGTGAAAACAAAACAGTAGTTTCAGTAACCAAACTTCTGTACTAGGTTCAGAAAGCTATGTTAGTTTGTTACAGTTATATTCGGCAAGGGTACAATCCAAATAATGTTATAGTTCATTCGCTGAAAGTTTACTTTTTTCTGAAGGCCTACCGAAGTTTTAATTTCATGTAACCATTAACTATCCTTCCTCCGTATGTACATCAATTCATCACCTTGTGAAGTCTACATTTCAACTGCCTAATACTTTACTTACATTCTTCAACTGTCCAAACAGCGCCCCCACACGTAAATGCCCACATTATTTGACAGAACCGGGGAGGGCGTTTTCTATGTGGAGGACGTCTTCCACGGGCGCAGACGTCGCGAGGGTTGCTCGGCGGGCCTTGCACCAACCCCTGAGATGCGGTGTGTCGGGAACCGAGGTGGTGCAGCCCTCGAAACACTCCTTGCACGGGAGGCAGTCCTGTATGTCTTCGTCCTGCTGCAGGTAGGCCGGCAAATACTTGAATACGGTCGAAATTTAGTAAGGTGCGTAGACCAGGAGAAATTCTTTCGACAGGTACGGTGACTCGTCCAGTTTGTACAAGGCACTATTCGAGCGCACCCTTCCAAATGCCAAAATAGCCGAAAAGATTTTATGGCCGCTCGGACAACACGCGTACATTTCCAAGAGCGAGAAAAATGACTGATTTCCCGAGGGCCACCGCCGAACCCTCATATGCCACCGAATGGCTTTTAGTGTTGTGAGACCGGAAGCCGAAACTCCCATAACTCACTAGGTGTTTGTGAAGCAAAAGCACCCTGACACTTTCTCAAATCATTGGGTCGGTGGCAGGGGCAGTGTATTTGTGGGGCTTTGGGCACCGGGCCCTTATTTAGGCGAGTTATTGGTGTTGCCTATTTTAAATTCAATTACGTTTACGTGTTTTCGGCGGGGGAGTGAAGCTCCCCTCCAGCCTCCCGGCTGGAGTGAATGTTGTGTCGTGGGTGTCTGTCTAACAGTTGTTTTGTTGTTTGCAAGTGTGCTATTAGTGTATTTTGTGTGAGTAGCCCTAGTCTCCCGATGTGTCCTATACAGGTCTCCATCGGGGTACGTTTTATAGATTCAAAGTGTATCACATAGAGAGAATAACATTTTTAAAATTAAATTAGAGTTGGAGGGGCCCCTAGTACCAGTCTCTGAACCCAGTACCAATAGGACCCCTCTTTCCCAAGTCGTCTTCTTCCCAACCTGCAACAGACTGACAGGTCGGTGCGTTATGATTGGTAATTAATTTAAAATTGAAAAAATAAAAATATTTTATACATATGTAAGTGTATATAAATGTTTTTTTTATAATTAAGTTTTTATAATTTTTATGTTTTTTTTTTCTTTTGTAATATAATATATGTAAATTAACTTAGTTAAGTGAAATTTAATGTTAGCCCCCCGACCCCTACCTCGACTGGCATGTGTGTCGCTTGACCTGGAAAACGTGTGGTGGTTGGGGCTATTTCCCACCTGTCACGAGTTCCCACATAACCAGCCTGGGCAGGGCGCCCTTCTTGTGTTGTAAGAGTAGTGTAGGTGTTGTCTCTATCGTTGTCTGCGAACGACTGAATGCTGTGAGCAAAACGCTGTGTTTTTATAGATGTGTGGCTCTCCTCGTCGCGCACCAATCAGGTGGCTTCGAGAGAGAAGTGTGTTAATTGGTGTATTACTTCTCGTCACTGTCCAATCAGGAAGTTCCGAGACGAGAAAAGGGTTACTATCACTTATGTGTTGCTGTATTTAATAAAAACGTATTGTTTTAGCAATAATTAAATAATTAAGTGTGTTGATGTTGCCCTAAAGTATTTATTTAGGTAAAGTGGCAAGTGCTGTAAGGAGTAGTATCTGCTTCTCCTGTAATGTGTTCATTGTTTTTCGCCTGTGCGATTATAGGCCTAAGGTGTTCTATTAAAGCTACAAAATTTGTCTCTTGCAGAAAAGCGGCCAGTTCATGCATATCTGCAAACATGGTCGCATTTTCTGTCGTGTTGTTATCTCTTTTTCTAAGTTTTTGTGGTTTTTCTGTCTGCTGTTGTGTATGTGCTTGTTCAGTATAAGGGTTTTTGAGTACTGGAAATTCAGTCTCTGACTGAAAATTTGTTTGTGTTTTTTCCTGAGGTTTCTGTTGAGTGTCTCGTAGTGGTTTGGCAGGTTTTGGTGCCATCCATTGTTTTCGTGTCTGTATGCGTTTTTTGATGACTTCACACTGCTCCCACGCAGCCGAATGTCCTGTCTGTTTACAAAGTGTACATTGCCACTTTGTGTTGTCGTGTTCTGTGATAGGACAGTCTGCCTTTGCATGATCTCCTGCACACGAAAGGCAGACTGGCCTGAGTGTGCAGTACTTCTGAGTGTGGCCCAGCGCACAGCATCGCCTGCACTGCACCACATCCTCAGGACGATGTCTGTACATTTCGATGCGAACTGGCAGATAGTAAAGTCTGCGCAGTTTCAGAATGTCGTATCTGTGGTGCTTTTGAACTACAGCCCCAAAGTCTGCAGGCGCATCGGCAGGTGTTCTGAACTTCCAAACATGTACTGGAGTGAATTTAAATTCTTTTAAGTGTCTACTGATTCGAGTTATGTCGGCGCTGTGTGGTAGCCCTTTAATTACTACCTTGTTCGACTTTTCGCTTTTTTTAGAGTGTGTATAATACTGAATTTGGTGTTCTGTCAAATGTCTGCAGAAGTCAGAGTATTCCTCTAACCCTACAACCACCTTCAAATGTTGTTTTTTTGTCAGTGTTATTCCTTTCTCAAAGAAATATCTTCCCCATGTTCTAACCAAAAATTTAATTTTCGTGGTGTCTGGAATATACATTGGTGGCGCGAGTGGTATTTTCTTAGTATTAGTTTCCGATTCTACAGTGTTTTTTTCACCCAATGGTGAGAAAGTATTTTCGGTCGAAAAATCGAAATCCGATTTTTTGTGATTGGTTGTTGGTGCAGTGTGCTTTCTATTGGGCCTCTGCCATTGTGTGTTATGTTGTGCAACCGAAGAAGAGGAGGCCGATTCCTCCCCTTTGCTGTGAGACTTACCTTTATCCATCCAAGTGTGCCTAGAACACCTAAAGCAGTGGTAGCTGACCAGGCTACCTGAGGGGTAGCGAGGCTAGGCCAGAAGAGGAAGCGCTACCTTCCTCAACCACAGCCTGGTTGCAAGTGCGCAGTGTTGTGGCCAAAGCCCTGTGTTTTTATAGAAATGTAGCACTCCTCGTCGCGCACCAATCAGATGGCTCCGAGGAGGGAGTGCGTTCATTGGTTGTGTTACTTCTCGTCCTTGACCAATGAGGAAATTCAGAGACGAGAAGGTGTATGTAGTGCATTTCAATTAATTAATTAATTAATCAATATGAATTTAGCATTATCCTAACATGTTTATTTAATTAGGTAAAGTGACGAGTGCTGTGAGAAGTAACATCTGCTTCTCCTGTAGTGTTTTCAAGGCTTTCGNTTTATTTAATTAGGTAAAGTGACGAGTGCTGTGAGAAGTAACATCTGCTTCTCCTGTAGTGTTTTCAAGGCTTTCGCCTGTGAGATTATAGGCCTAAAGTGATTCACTAGGGCTACTAAATGTGTCTCTTGCAGAAAAACGGCCAGTTCATGCATATCTGCCAACATGGTCGTATTTTCTGTCGTGTTGTTGTCTGTTTTCCTGTTTTTTTGTAGTTTTCCTGTCTGCTGTTGTGTGGGTGCCTGTTAGTTGTATGGATTTTGTAGTGTAGGGAATTCATTCTCTGACTGAATGTTTGTGTGTGTGTTTACCTGAGTTTCCTGCCTAGTTTCTCGAGTTGGTTCGGGGGGTTTAGGGGCCAACTTTTGTCTGCATGCCTCAATGTTTTTTTGTATAATCTCGCACTGTTTCCATTCCGCCGAGTGTTCAGTTTGTTTACAAAGTGTACATTGCCACTTTGAATTNTTTGTATAATCTCGCACTGTTTCCATTCCGCCGAGTGTTCAGTTTGTTTACAAAGTGTACATTGCCACTTTGAATTGTCTTGTTCTTTGATAGGACAGTCTGCCCTTGTGTGATCTCCCGCACTTAAAATGCAGACTGGTCTAAGTGTACAATATTTCTGTGTGTGGCCCAGTGAACAACATCGCCTGCACTGTACCACATCCTCAGGGCGGTGTTTGTACATTTCTATACGCACTGGCATATATAAAAGTGTGGGTATTTTCAGTATGTCGTATTCTTTGTGTTTCTGTACTACAGCCCCATAGACTGCTGCAGGTGCATCACCTGGTGTTCTAAATTTCCAGACGTGGATTGGAGTAAATTGATACTGCTTGAGCCGTTTCTCTATTCGATGTGTGCCTACGTCGTGCGGTAGTCCTTTAATTACTAACTTAACCGATTTTTCATTTTTTTGTGTGTGCGTGTAATACTGTATTTTAAATTTTTCTAAATACCTACAGAAAGTAGAGTAGTCCTCTAACCTTACCAGTACCTTCAGTTGTTGCTTGTCAGTGAGTGTGATTTTCACGAAGTAGTTATTTTGGAAGTTACTATTAAAAATTCTTATTTTCGAGGTNGTTGCTTGTCAGTGAGTGTGATTTTCACGAAGTAGTTATTTTGGAAGTTACTATTAAAAATTCTTATTTTCGAGGTGTCCGGAATGTACACGGGGGGCGCGAGTTTTACTTTATTTGTGCTATTTTCTGAAACAACCGTTGTAGAACTATCCTGGCTANAATGTACACGGGGGGCGCGAGTTTTACTTTATTTGTGCTATTTTCTGAAACAACCGTTGTAGAACTATCCTGGCTATGGTTTGAAGTGTTTTCTTCACTCAGTGGTGAGAAAGCATTTGCTGTCGAAATATCTACACTAGGCTGTGTCTGATTGGCTGTGTGTGTTGTATGTTTCCTATTGGGCTTCTGCCATNTGCTGTCGAAATATCTACACTAGGCTGTGTCTGATTGGCTGTGTGTGTTGTATGTTTCCTATTGGGCTTCTGCCATTGTGTGTCGTGTGGTGTTGTGTCCGAGGAAAGAGAGACCGATGTCTCCCCTTCACTGTGCTGCTTACCTGTGTCAGACTCCATCAAGTGCGTGTGCCTAGTACTCCTAAAGCAGTGATAGCTGACCAGGCTACCTGAAGGGTAGCGAGGCTAGGCCAGGAGAGGAAGGCTACCTTCCTCAA
>NQII01009259.1:40636-55394 GCA_002778355.1 Clitarchus hookeri | reverse complement strand
GGGCGTTAACTTACCATCTAAGCTATCGAGTCAAGAAATGAGAGCAAAATAAAATCTTATATGTATTTATGGAAAGCGTGTTGTTGTGTAATTTAATGCCCTTAATTTTCCTTTTTGGTTTAATTGCTACCGTTAGGAGTGTTAAAACGAATAGTAAGTATGAGTGCACTTTCTTCACCACAGTATNTTTTTTGGTTTAATTGCTACCGTTAGGAGTGTTAAAACGAATAGTAAGTATGAGTGCACTTTCTTCACCACAGTATATGCAGTTTAAACTTTAAAACAGAACGCTGTTATGATTACATGAACACCAAATTAAAGACGTAAAAACGGAATGAAAGGCTGAATGTTCATATCACCTCCTAAAATGGTGTTCTGAAAGACGAAACACATTTTAAATAGTATTTTGTACAGGTATTATTAGTTTATTCGTTGTTATTTCACTTGATACACATTGTTTAATGGTCATTTTTAAACGTTTGGCGGTTATTTAATCCATCAGTAAAAAACAAACCACTGAAGAACGGTGGAAAAAAATTACAGATGAATCAGTGGGAAATGTTACTGGATCAATAAGTGAAGGAAAACTGGCATTTTTCGCTGATTCATCAGTTAAACTCACTGAAGTGACTGTGGAAACAGTCAGGTACTGTTAACTGATTGAAACAGTTAAATTCTCACTAATTCAGATTTAGAGTGCAGTTCTGCGTGTCTTCATCTCTCTTTTTCCCTCTATTTCTTTCCCCGTCTCTTTTCTCTCTCTTTCTCTCTTTCTCTCTTTCTCTCTTTCAACTGATAATTCCTAATTGGAGTAGTTGATTGGTGCTAACATTCAGCTGTGCAAACGTACTAGTCTCGTTACACACGAGCGCCAAACCTTGACACTACAAATACCTTATATGCATCTAAAAGACCACATGCTCTCTGAAGGTACATTTACGAGAGGGGGTATAGCTGTTTACCCTACATTTATAAACATACAAATAATGACTGCAAGTGACATTGGCAATGTTGCGATGCGTAGGAAGTGTTTAAGGCCTTGCAATTTGCCATCTACATGAAATGCTACAATAAAAAATGCAGCAACATACATACATTGTCCGGCGTTATAACCGTTGTTACTTAGGATTTCTACTTAAGCTATGGAGTATGTGTATTTTTAAAACAAAATCAACAACTTATTTTACAGTAAGACTCACCATAGGTCCCTTTTGGTCGGCCGCGTTGATAAGAGCTTAAATTGCGTGGATTATAAAACTCTACACATGTGTTAAAATTATATCTTTATTTGGTATGGCAGTTACGTGACGTGAAACATATATCGTAGGAATAGTTATATCGCTCTTTAAAAAGGCATAGTCCCGTTGAAATGGCCAGGCGTAATGCTTTAATCGCGTTGATAGACGGACGAACGGTCTTGATTGCTAGGCGCTGCAATTAACTTCTCGCCTCAGGTGTTGATTTTAGTCAGAAATTGCGTGTTCGTTTGCATCCGTGCAACCTTGAAAATGTCTATGCTGCTGGGCATTCTGCAAGTTTAAGTATTGGTGATTGTGCTAGGTTATTAAGTTAAGCCACTGATATGAATTAATTCCTTTTCTAACTCACGGCCGCTGTAAAGGTGAAAAAAAAGCACGTCACTTCTTTGCACTTTCTACACATTTACTGGCATTAGATAAGATATAGTTGTCACGTCCATCAATATAGGAACGCCATTTCTCTTGGCCTCTCCTTTCCCCACTTAATATCGTCGTATTGGNCCCACCCCTAGGAGTCATCAACCCCCTGGAGCGGCGCGAGGCGCGATAGACAATTTCCTGGCCGCCTTGTTTACCGGCCCGGCAGGGAATAATTGGCCGGGGCTAAAAGACTCCCGCCTCGCAGCACTGATTGTAGGCGGCAGCTTATTACCTCTGCTCCGCTCGCCGTGGGGCGGTGACCCCCGGAACCCGTATTGAGAGCTCACCCACACTCGCACCAGACACTTGTCACTTCCATTGTTTTTTACGTACAGGCACTTCAAATGGGTTTTTTTTACTCCGGGCACTTCAAATAGTTTTTTTTACTCCGGGGCACTTCAAATAGTTTTATTTTACTCCGGGGCACTTCAAATAGTTTTATTTTACTCCGGGGCACATCAAATGGTTTTTTTACTCCTGGGCACTTCAAATTTTTTTTTACTCCGGGGCACTTCAAATAGTTTTTTTTTACTCCGGGGCACTTCAAATAGTTTTTTTTTACTCCGGGGCACTTCAAATAGTTTTTTTTTACTCCGGGGCACTTCAAATAGTTTTTTTTTACTCCGGGGCACTTCAAATAGTTTTTTTTTACTCCGGGGCACTTCAAATAGTTTTTTTTTACTCCGGGGCACTTCAAATAGTTTTTTTTTACTCCGGGGCACTTCAAATAGTTTTTTTTTACTCCGGGGCACTTCAAATAGTTTTTTTTTACTCCGGGGCACTTCAAATAGTTTTATTTTACTCCGGGGCACTTCAAATAGTTTTATTTTACTCCGGGGCACATCAAATGGTTTTTTTACTCCTGGGCACTTCAAATATTTTTTTACTCCGGGGCACTTCAAATAGTTTTGTTTTACTCCGGGGCACTTCAAATAGTTTTATTTTACTCCGGGGCACTTCAAATAGTTTTATTTACTCCGGTGCATTTCAGTAGTTTTTTATACGCCGAAGCACGTCTTGCAGCAAGCAAGGAGCGTACATACGACGGGACCAACTGATAATTCCTAATTGGAGTAGTTGATTGGTGCTAACATTCAGCTGTGCAAACGTACTAGTCTCGTTACACGCGAGCGCCAAACCTTGACACTACAAATACCTTATATGCATCTAAAAAGACCACATGCTCTCTGAAGGTACATTTACGAGAGGGGGTATAGCTATTTACCCTACATTTATAAACATACAAATAATGACTGCAAGTGACATTGGCAATTTTGCGATGTGTAGGAAGTGTTTAAGGCCTTGCAATTTGCCATCTACATGAAATGCTACAATAAAAAATGCAGCAACATACATACATTGTCCGGCGTTATAACCGTTGTTACTTAGGATTTCTACTTAAGCTATGGAGTATGTGTATTTTTAAAACAAAATCAACAACTTATTTTACAGTAAGACTCACCATAGGTCCCTTTTGGTCGGCCGCGTTGATAAGAGCTTAAATTGCGTGGATTATAAAACTCTACACATGTGTTAAAATTATATCTTTATTTGGTATGGCAGTTACGTGACGTGAAACATATATCGTAGGAATAGTTATATCGCTCTTTAAAAAGGCATAGTCCCGTTGAAATGGCCAGGCGTAATGCTTTAATCGCGTTGATAGACGGACGAACGGCCTTGATTGCTAGGCGCTGCAATTAACTTCTCGCCTCAGGTGTTGATTTTAGTCAGAAATTGCGTGTTCGTTTGCATCCGTGCAACCTTGAAAATGTCTATGCTGCTGGGCATTCTGCAAGTTTGAATAGAATGTCTGCGTGGATAAATCTTCTTACTAAGTATTGGTGATTGTGCTAGGTTATTAAGTTAAGCCCCTGATATGAATTAATTCCTTTTCTAACTCACGGCCGCTGTAAAGGTGAAAAAAAAGCACGTCACTTCTTTGCACTTTCTACACATTTACTGGCATTAGATAAGATACAGTTGTCACGTCCATCAATATAGGAACGCCATTACTCTTGGCCTCTCCTTTCCCCACTTAATATCGTCGTATTGGTNAGTTGTCACGTCCATCAATATAGGAACGCCATTACTCTTGGCCTCTCCTTTCCCCACTTAATATCGTCGTATTGGTTCGTACCTCATTTGACATGCGTACTCGACTAAAGTAAGTTCATTCCTGGCTGGCTGAGTCAATGGTTTGCCGAATTGATAGTCACCTAATCAAATATGTTTCATACGTATTTGGTATTCCAATTGATATTGTTAATTATTATAAAACGTTTATCATGTTTATTCACGATAATTAGTGTTGATGTGCTTTTTTAAAATCCTGAAAAAAATATTTTAAAATAACAATGGAACTAGATCCACGAGCATTTTATTTTCAATGTGCAAAGTTTCAAGTGCATTAAAACAAATATTCGCAGCTGGTGATGCTTGTAAACGTTAGGCAGCATGCAAGTATTGTCACATGAACTCAGTGCTACTTGCTTTTATAAGCGTATTTTAATCTTGGTGATTATAGTATTTAGAAATAATAGTAACTGCGGGACGAGCTCTAAGGCCGTTCAAAAACTGTTAAATGTGGTGGGAGGCGCCTGTGTAGTTAGGCAACCTGCGAGACGCGAGAGCTGTGTCAGTCGTGGCTGCTGCAGGCGGGACATTGGCAGTACGTCTTCTTGCGAACGTTCGTGACTCTGCCCGAGAGTGCAGCACTAACGACCACCTACACTTTACCAGTTTCATTCAGACAGTAGCGTGTGGCGAAGTGTTGCAAGGTAAGCTGGTGCTTGCTCAGTGCTGTACACACCCTCGGAGCACGCAGCGGGAACCAGTGACCAGAGTGGGGCCGGGAGAAACCGAATGTATTGCGGCCACTCACGAGAGAGCGGTGAGGCACCCACTGTCACGTGCTGTTACGTAAAATGCCCTACTGCCTTTCAGTGGTGGATGTGTAAACTAGTAAACTATTACGTACAGCACACCGCAAAGCACGGCTTACCTTGCAACAGTTCACCACACGCCGCTGGTTTCAGACCGCGGGTATAATTTCCTTGTTGGCGTGTAGTGCTGTTTTGGCTTGCTGTAATGAAACTTTACATAATCCCTTCCAAGGTTACAGGAGAGATAATTACCAGTGATGCTGGAGTCACATAGCCAGGGCCGTCGACAAATAATTTTCTTACGCTTATTTTGCTACTTTAATGCCCAAACTTTTCGAAACCTTATTGTACATTAGGAAAAAACGAAGTACATTAGTTGTAACGATGATTTTGAAATAATTATTCCATTGGTTTCTCCAAAGACATCTTAGTTTCCATCCATTTGTATACAGTTTTTTTTTAAGGGTAGAGAATGAGCATAATCACACGTTTGCAACAATGATTTTAAAGTGAAAATTGGTAGGAAAGAACTTTAAATAGAATCTCAAAGCCGAGCCAGTCCCCATTAGTACCCGGGCGCTAGAGATTCTGCCTCCCTTCCCCTCCCCCCTTTTTTTTCTCGGTGGGCATCCACATAACTACGACGAACATTTTCAACGCGACTACTTGAATTTACAGCACAACAGTTCACACTGGGCTTCCGGCGCCATTTACAAGGCCCGTATAGAAGAAACTAGCTGCAAAGGTGGCTAAGAGAAAGGAAACTTGAAAAAAACGTGATATTCACAAAGGATGCATATATATATCTTTACACTGAAGAGCCGAAAAAACTGGTATAGGCGTGAGTATGCAAATATCAGAGGTATGGTATCAATCAGCGTAACGCGATGCGGTCGGCAGCTATATCGGTAACTGCTGCTACAATGGCAGGTTATCAAGATTTAAGTGCGTTTGAACAGGTGTTATAGTCGGCGCACGAGAGATGGGATATAGCATCTCCGATGTAGCCATAACATGAGACCCCCCATACGTTGAGAGTTGCTACCGAGTGGATACAGGAACACTCTTCTGACGTTAGACACTTCCATTGGCCACCTAAATCACCAGATATGAACATTATTGAGCGTATCTGGGGTGCCTAGCAACGTGCTGTTCAGAAGAGATCTCCACCGCCTCGCACTCATATGGATTTGTGGACTGCCCTGCAGGACTCATGGTGTGAATTGCCTCCTGCATACCTTCAGACATTAGTCGAGTCNTGTGGACTGCCCTGCAGGACTCATGGTGTGAATTGCCTCCTGCATACCTTCAGACATTAGTCGAGTCCACGCCACGCCATCTTGCGGCACTTCTGCGTGCTCGCGGGGCCCTACACGATATTACACGATATTAGGCAGGTGCACCAGTTTTTTTGGCTCCTCAGTGCATATATATATCGCAGGGAGATGATAAAACTGGAGATTGATCAAATCTCTAAATATAAATGATCAATTCACGGAAGATATTAAAATGACAACTCTGTGGGGTGATTTCCCTAAAGAAAGTAAGTTATTTGATAAAGCCCCTTAACTGTTTTAGTGAAAAGATGAAATAAAGAAGTCAGGACTCACCCAAAGCGTAGCCATAAATGACGCACCGTGGCCGAGCCCCAGCGCCAGCAGGAAGGTTCACTACTGGTGTTATGGTCATTTCAAGGCTCGCCGGCAATTGTTTATAGGTAATGAAGCTACCAGCTTCAAGTATAACATCTTTTCACTAAAATTGATCATCTATCTTTAGGGATTTGATCAAATCTCCGGTTTTATCATGTCCCTGCGACATATATATTACGTTAAAACACGACGAGGTATAAAAGTTATTTTTGTGTGTTTTATCCGGGAAGTGGGAAACGGCGGTTTTACACTTTCAGGATGCAAATTTCCCACTGTCGTTTTAAAACACTCTGCATCCTGTTTGCACTACACGACAAAAGTGGAGTGCGGAGATTTGGACGGCTCTTAACGTCGATGTCTTGAGAGCCGTTGAGGGTGAAGTGAGGCTGGTATTGAGCAGCGCTGGAATGAATGTGCTGGGGGAAACGGGAGATCCCCGAGGAAACCCGCCGACCAGCGGGAATCGTCCGAGGTACGGTTCCCACGTACGGAAATCCAGGAGTGTCGCCCCGCCGGGAATCGAACCTGGTTCCTCTTGATGGGAGGAGAGTGGTCGGGCCGCTACACCACCGCAGCCCCGGCAGAAAATCGCTCCCAATCCAAACGTGCTCGTCGTGGCTGTTTTGTCGCGCTTGCGTCAGACACGCCTGGTATTAGATTGGCTGTTAGTTTTTAATTGTCGGGGCGTTTCATGCCGGGGTTTGTCTTTTCCAGGAGATTCAGGCGTGAAATTCAAAGCCATCGGCTGGCTAGTCGGTTCACAGTATGATTGCGGAAGAAAATAGTTCTACAATTATTTTACAATATTCGAAAGTCAGTCGTAGTAATTTAAATGTTTAACAGAGTCATGTAATGTTATGAGATAGTAAACCGTGCCCGCATTCAACCGTGTACGTTTTCAACTTTTAAATAGTATTTTTTTTCTGTTTGCGGTAGAAACTTTTAAATAAACTAGGGCAAGTGCACGGTAACGGACGCGGCGGATTGGGTCAAAGTCGAAAATAATGTTAATCGGACGAAAATATTAATCATTTAAATGCTAAATGAAAAAAAAAGTCACTCAGTAAAATATGCGCAACTAAAATAAAACATTGTTCAAAATGTTTAAGCCAAGGAGTCGTGATTAATGGTCACGATGAATGTTGTGTGCGCGGACAGTTCAAGTAATACAATCTTGTGACTTGGAGTGGGTATAGTTTCACAGACATTTGATAATTGACGCCGAAAGCTACGGTAATTAGAGCTGCACAACTGCGCGGCTGAGTTCACAAACTCTGAACTACAGCATTTTCAGATACAGGAACTTGTGTAAACAATCTGGTTGTACCTGCTAGTTTTTTACAAGATCTCTCTTGTTGCGGTAATTTTGTAGTTATGCGTAAAGAAATTTGCACGGGCTAATAAACTATTACAGGGTTCTCGCACAGGAAGACGGAGAGTTAGAGGAAATGGAAACTGAGAAGTGGTGAATTTGGGGTAATTTGCATATGTCCAGGCTGATTGTAAAGTTTCGTGGTTACTTCTTCCAAGGGCCGTTCTTTGAAAAGCGGGCCACGTAATGGTGGGGCTTTATGCGATCTAATCTTGCGTTCTTTCATTTTCTTTGGTTTTCTACTTCATCATCAAATATTCTGCATGCTAGTTGTTGACATATTCCTCGACGTTTTTAGATGTTTCAGCGAAGAATAGTTGATGAATGATCTACAACTTGATAGCTAGCCCGAGGGTAATAACCTCTTCCTACCACGATATGTCTTTGCCTTGGTAAAATAGGCATTACGTTGACNAATAGCTAGCCCGAGGGTAATAACCTCTTCCTACCACGATATGTCTTTGCCTTGGTAAAATAGGCATTACGTTGACCTAGAAGAAAGGGGAGATCTAATTGACGTTGGATGCATCGCGTGCAGTACTTTAAAATTGTGTTGCGGACTTTTCCTTTCGACGAACTGCTCGCCTCTCATCCATGCAAACAGGGTTCGATTCCCGGCGGGGTCGCCCCCGGATTTTCGCAAGTGGACGATGCCGCTGGTCGGCGGGTTTTCTCGGAGATCTCCCGTTTCTCCCCGCCCTTTCATCCCGGCGCTGCTCCATTCTCGCCTCACTTCATCCTCAGCTCTGAAGACCTCGCTGACAAGAGCCGCCCAAATCTCTTCACTCACTCACTCACTTTCGATGATAATTGAGAATAATGCCTTGCTGTTCGCGCGCACATAATTGAAATGATCAAAGTTGTCTTAGCTGCTTCTGTGCGGAGAGATATGAAAGATATTTGAAATACGTTCGTCTGGAGTGTACTATGTACGTCAGCGTGTTTCTGTTGGATAAACATGCCAGGCCCATTTGTCTAAGTACTTTATGACGTGTTCAAGCATAGCAATAAGAAGGTTGGAAGAGGCTATCGAATCGGCAGCGTGCTTGGTAATGCCTCCGTACTTGTCTAGTGTACATATGGGATAGCAATAGTGTACGCTTGGAGTGTCGAAAACGCTAGGCTATCGCATTAAATACCGAGTGTTAAATTGCGTGTCGCGAAGTAATTAACAGAGTTCGGTCATGTTAACGAACACGAAGTCCGGTCGAACAGCGAGTAAACAAATTTGGTAAGTGTTGTTATCGTCCACAAGTACGTCCGTTATTTAATATTTAAATAATCTGGGGAGTTCTGTTTACGTCGTGCACGAACGTGTTTGTTCAAGGATGGGCGTAAATACACGGATGACGCTGGTCTGNTGGGGAGTTCTGTTTACGTCGTGCACGAACGTGTTTGTTCAAGGATGGGCGTAAATACACGGATGACGCTGGTCTGTCGTCCTAAGGCTTGCCCTCGCCAGCACAAAGTCTGCTCGTGGCATAACGCCGCGCTGAGGAGCTCAGGTTCAAATTACATACCGTTATTTGATAGTTTCTACAGCGATATAACCAGGAGACTGAACAGTGGCAGTCATTTCAGTGAGTAATTTTTGCATGGTTCGATGTTCTTATGAAGCAGGTGTTTTTAATATTACCAGGGCAAAGAAGGTTACAAGAACATGAAGACTGAATATTAAAAACGTATTTTAATTGGACGCTCTTGTTACGAGGAGCTAGCTAGCTAGCTACCTTCCAGGAAGGCAGTGTAATATTGCGCTCGGCAGCTTGGGTATAACACCGGTAGATGCTGCTTTCCTACACGCCCTCGGAAGGAATAATGAAATTAGCAAATGTTAAGTGAATGCTCTCGAAGCGCTAACTTTTTTTTTTTTCACCCGCGCCATCCAATCCCCATTTTCCCTCCCGCGTGATGTTAATTTATATTACGTCTGGGGATGTAAATTGCCACTTCCTGGATGATTAAAACTTCTCGCGAGAACGTAGTGCGTGCGCGAAAGGAGTTTCTTCTCGCCCGTNCTTCTCGCGAGAACGTAGTGCGTGCGCGAAAGGAGTTTCTTCTCGCCCGTACCCTCGGTTTCTTCTGGGACGGTTTATACTCGCGCGCGCCCTTATCTGGCGCTCGTAAAGCCGTGAAATATTGAGGGGACGGGGCTCGCAATTTTCTGTCTCCGTGTCCTCGGCTCCTCTCCTGCGCGCGTGCAATCTGTATTAACTTCGTTCCTCTCGCAGGGATCTTCTCCTCCTCTTCTCCTCCGCACAACGGTATTTCTCCCGTGTCGCCCGCGTGTAATGAGGGAGCGGCGCGAGACTGTGTTCGCGGTGTCTCCTCTCCTCGGGTCGCTGTTACCGAGTACTGCCTTCTCTGTGACAGAGGACCCGGGTCGCTGTTACCGAGTACTGCCTTCTCTGTGACAGAGGACCCGGGTCGCTGTTACCGAGTACTGCCTGCTCTGTAACGGAGGAGTATGTCGCTTTTTGAAACTCGCTGCCCTGAAGTTCGGGAATATACATAAAGTAAGCAAGCATGCATGGAATATACAAATGAAAGTATATCAATTAGAGGTTAACAACGCTACCGATACAAAACGTGCAATTCAAAGTGTTTCTAACAAAAAAAACTATTCACCAATATCACATACAAACCCTTAAGAACAACAAAATAATTTTTTTGGTGTATCTGACTAGGGAGGGTTTCTTTCTCCCCACTGCAGCTTAGTACCGTGTATGGCCTCCTTGTGCATTGTACAGGTCCCTAACACGTCGTGGCATGCTTGTAATTAATGTGTTATCTTCCGGAAGAAGGCCTCATCCCATCTGGGCAGCTCTTGTGAGATCTGGAAGTGTTTCTGGAGGTTGTGGACGATTATGAAATGTTGTTTTCCACTTGTCCCAGGCATGTTCAATGCGTTATTGCGTTCTCTTCTCTGTTGATCATAAAAGAACTACAACTCCAACCACCCAAACTGCTTTATCGGACAATATTCCAATATTTTTGTGAGGTGCATATTTGCACGCATAGACTAAAGATGAGGTAGGCGGATTTCGCTGGCTGCGCACAACCAATCTGTTTCCCAACATTGAACTGCTTTTCTGCCAATACGGCGTGGATGGGATTTGAGGCGAGAACACGGTTTAGTAAACAAGGGCTTCAAAGTGTTTGTTTTATACTTCCTCCAACCAATTTGGAATGCAGTTTGATTAAATTCAAATTGGTGAAAGTATTTTATTGATATAAAAGTGCTTATCTTTTGAATATTGGGGCCACCGTGGCTGAGCCGTTTGACTGCTCGCCTACCGCCAAGACGAACCAGGTTCAATCCCCAGCCGGTTCACTTCGGGTTTCCGCAAGTGGGAATCTGCCGGATGATGCCGCTGGTTTTCTCAGGGATTTCCCGTCTCTCCCCTCCCTTTTAATTCCGGCGCCAACCCATACTCGCCTCACTTCAACCTCGACTCTCAAGACCTCGCTGTTAAGAGCAGTCCAAATCTCTTCATTCACTCACTCTTTTGAATATTAATGTGTAAACAAACACGTTCATCATTGTTGACCACGTGTGACCCCTTTGAGGTAGGTCAGTGTTGGGTGGATACATGCGCAGAAGGCAAATAAGCGGTCTACCTCATCTTTAGTCCGTTTGAACCACATACTGTTTATCATATAGACGTTATGGCCGATTACTCTTTCCTAGCAAAAAAAAAATGAGCACACAATTTTTGTACAAAATTGTACAAATAATGAAAACTAATTTACGTATATAAATGATAATTCGCGCTGAAAGGTGCCAAGAGCTACTTCAAGAATTCTATAAAATCGTACAAAGAAATTTTTTTTTTTGTAATTCCAAAAAAAAATAGCTAAATGAGGAAATTCTTGCACATAATTTGTGGCTGCACTTGAATTTCTGTGAAATAACATTTGCTAAGCATATCTTAAAATGAATTATGACACGACATTTCATTTGCCCTAGTTTTCTGCGAGTAGGTTGGTTAATCTTTTTTGTTCATTACAAAAACAGTAAAATATTGACTTTGACATGTTCTTTTTGTGAAAACCACGTGATCCAATTTTATCTGAGCAAAAATTAGTCTTGCATTATGTCTGTAAGTTGAACATTATGTGGTACAAATATAAAATTCTTTCGTGGCCAACAACCTAATGCTTCCACCTCCCCATCACCTGAACTGCATTGCTGTGTTTTTCTAATAGGCCCTACTCGTTTTTTCCACGAAACTATTAAAGGAGCTTATCAACAAAAATAACGCACACTTTAGACGAGGGCTGTGACGTTACGCACATTAGAAACATCATTCGAAAGTACTCCAAAATGGCTAAAAACTTTTCTAAAGCGCCGTATCTCAAAATACACACGCAGAATACATACAAAACTAACAAAGGGTCCTGCATTAAATCTTCTTACAGACTTTTCACCAATAAAATAATAGTGTCACAGCTAAAGTCCCATAGGAACACGCAGCAGAACGACCGCACTGCACGTCAATTCAGAGCCTTGCGCTTAGAGGCGATTGCGTACTTGATGTGCGCGGCAGTGTCGCCTTTATCGCTACCGCGCTTCTCGGCTTCAAAATTAAGCACAAGAGCTATCGGNCTATCGCAAGATTGTCTTAAATTTTCACTCTCTTTAAAGATTTTTCATCTCCTCTTGCTACTCAGATCTATTTACAGAACATGTATACCAGTCGATCCTAGCTTCAATACCTGTGTTTCTTTTGAAGTTACGAATTCTAGAATTTGACAGTTCCTGCGGCAGTTACCTTTTAAACGTTTTCTTGAACCTTGAAACATCAGACTGTCCAGAACGCACACGTCACACACTTTTTTTTTTTTNTACCTTTTAAACGTTTTCTTGAACCTTGAAACATCAGACTGTCCAGAACGCACACGTCACACACTTTTTTTTTTTTTTTAACTAGAAGGCCAACTGTAATTCTGGGTTCGATTCCCGGCGGAGTCGGAGTCGCATGTGGGAANCTTTTTTTTTTTTAACTAGAAGGCCAACTGTAATTCTGGGTTCGATTCCCGGCGGAGTCGGAGTCGCATGTGGGAATCGTGCCGGACGATGCCGCTGGTCGACCGGGTTTTCTCGAGGATCTTCAGTTTCCCCCCGCCCTTGCATTCCGGCGCTGCTCCGTACCTCGTTTCACTCTCGTCGGCTCTCAAGATCTCGCTCTAAAGAGCCGCCTAAGTCTCGCGACTCCACTATCGTTTTTTTACAGTTTAATATACGTTATATTTCCACGTGCCTCACGCGGCCTTCATGAAAGAGAATGTAGATGGTGGCAGGGAATAATTTTAATACTTATATAGCCAAGTATCAAAAACCATCGCTCCATCGGTTCAACGAACACAGGTTGAAAGAAACATTTATGCTCAGGTATTTTAGTAGCTTCAAATGATAGTCTACTAATTTGCATATTTCCGGGTAATTTTTTCTTCGTTAGGATGTAAATTGTGCTGGACGCAATTCTTCGTCGAGTTGAAGATAGTTTCTCCGGGGACTGCTATCGGGTGCCACGCTGAAGCATGGAAATGGCGCTACTGTTACTCTCTGGTGGCGGGTGAAAGGTATGTCTCAGCATCCTGCTTTCTCGTAGTTTTCCTGCCTTGCTAACGTAAACCTGAGTGACGGGACTTGAGGATGGATCCTCTTCGACTATCCTCTTCCTCTCACTGCCTGTGCATTGTAGTTTCGCAAGATGTCTGTGGTGTTTCCTCTCTTCCCGTGAGNGACTATCCTCTTCCTCTCACTGCCTGTGCATTGTAGTTTCGCAAGATGTCTGTGGTGTTTCCTCTCTTCCCGTGAGCTGTCTCTTGCTGCTGTAAATGGCATGGTGATAAAGGAAATTAAAATTATATTGTAAGAATGTGTTACGTAAAATGTGACAGTGTATAAGTTGTGGTTCACCGTTTTATGTTGGCTATTCGTTCCATCTTCATACAATTGTTTTAAAGTATATATTTTTTTAAATCTACTTTGATTTTTTTTTTTTTTTTTTACATATTTTGAACACACAAAATTTACTACACTTTTCATTCTTTTCTAGTTTTATAAAAAATATACCTTGAGTGTTTCGCAAAACATTCTTCGAAACAATGGTGCACAGTGTAAGATTTACGTGGTTGTTCTTAGAATAATTTGCGTTTAATATAATATTGTACAGTATGCAAAAATATTTTTAAACAAATAACGAACAGCTTGCGTATTTATAAGAAATCACGGCGGTGTTCAGATGGCATTACGTGTGTTCAGTGAGGCAGTTAACCTTGTATTAAGATATAGTGAACACGGAGGCTGAAGATAAATGAAACAAATCCAGGATATGGTTAAATGCATGAGCAAGCCCCTAATGTGTAAAGTGTTTCACACTTAAGATGAGCCAAATAATATAATCATTGCCAAAACTTTGACAATATGTTCCACTTGGTTAATGTTGCCTCGCTCATATCTGCATACAGCTGTCCGGTATTAGAAGGAAGCGTGTTTGGATTTTATTTCTATCCGGACAGTCGTTAAAGTAAAACAGATTACGTTAACAAGTGTGTGCTTTACAGTTATCCTAAATTAAAGACGTTTACGCGCTGAAATTTGAAGTATTTAAAGTACCTAAAAACTACAATCGATTTGCCAATGCGCTTTCCTATTGGAGTACAGCAATTTTTTTAAATTATAGTAATATTAAACTTGCTGTTTTGGTTAAAAGTTATCGTACGCAAACTTTTTGTTCATTTGGTTTAATTCACCAGTACATCAGAGTTATTAAATAGTTACTTCGGGCATACCTCATTGCAGACGTACGTAAGCAAGGAAAGCACATGGTATGACATTAAAACATGTTGACAACAGCTAGACTTGGGTTGTTTTAGTGAACGTTTTCGTCATACTCAGTTTTACTTGGCGACATAGCTCTGTATCGCATATGCCCGAAGTAATTTTTTTCACTTAAATCACTTAACTCCCGTTGCAAGTATCATTATGAAAACGTACGTTGGAGTTGTTGAAATTTTTATTTCCTAAGTGATTTTTAGCGTCCAGGATAAAATAATGCGTAAATGATATAAGTAGTTCGTTTTGCAACCCTTGCACGTGTTTGCAACTCGAGCGTACTTTGTTTCCAGGTGCCGGTGTGTCGGGGGACGCGTACTCGCCGG
>NQII01009259.1:24229-40269 GCA_002778355.1 Clitarchus hookeri | reverse complement strand
TGGGCCGGCGAGGACGAGATCCGCATGCGGATGGCGCGGCTCAACCTCGACGTGCTGCAGCGCCTGGCGGACACCCTGGGCGAGGAGCGACAAAAGCTGACGGCGGAGCGGGGGATGTTGACGGCGTCGCGAGACTTCCTGCGCGCCGAGCTGCGGCGCTCCGTCGCAGATCGGGCGCGTCTCTCCGCGGAGTCGGACAAGCTCGCCGTCGAGCGAGACCTGCTGCAGGCGCAGGTGCTGGCCCGCAATCTGGGTTCTGCACGCTCCTAGATCCTCCCTCGCTGCACGCAGGGAATCCCCGCAGTCCTAGATCTCCCTCCGCTGCACGCCTTTTCCCCCAGGGGATCTATACATAACACATCCACGGTGGCGGCTGTTATTACTCAGTTTGTTCTCGCCCTTCTAGGTAACTGGTTGCATTCCCGGCCAACATCACAGCTCATGAGCAGTCAGGTGTCAGAAGTGTATTAAAAACACAATCACACGAAAACAAAATTATATAAATTACGCATTGATGATTAAGTGAAGTATTTACAATTGACATTAAATAAACAATGTTTCTTCTTCTGATTTGTAAGTAGCCAAAAGGGTTGATTATAAAGAAGTAAAGTAACATAAGCTCTTCCTCCTTGTCTAAATTTTCCACCAGCTCGCAGCAGAAGACCACAGCTTTGCCACAGTCGTTTGACGGCTCACGTCGTTGCAACTGACCCTCGCAATATCAGCTGCACGACGACTGTGCTCATGGAATAATAGTCACAGATGGAAGTGCGTTGTTTGATCAGGGTTTTGCCATCTTTGAAGGCACTCGCCAGCCGAAGTTCGCCAACTTGTCGAGATGTATGGTGCGAATGCAATGTCGCAGAAACAGGAGCGTTTCATGCCCACAGTTCGACAAAGGCACGACCGATGCGAGAGATGAGAAACGATTTGGTCGGCCAAGCACGCCCACCACAATGACAACGTGATGCAATATTGAATGTCTGATTCAGGATTACAGCCACGTTCGACTTAAGATACTGTTGAAGAACTTTTCGGCGTGTATTGTGCATAACATTGTTCACGATCTTCGGGTTTCTCTTAAACGTACATGGCGCTACCGTGCGATGATGCCCGACCACACACTGCCGCAGGCATGCGTGAATTGTTAACGGTGTCCGGCGGCAGGAACTGGACCATCCCCCCTACAGTTCCAACCTGATGCCGAGCGATTTCCATCTCTTTGAACCATTCACTCTTACTTCACAGTCTTTCTGAAGCCCTGCTCAAGTTATACTTTTGGGGACCCGATTACATATCCTTCCGCTATACGTGGACAAAAACACTGCCATGCGACTTCTACGTTTCAACTGTCAAACGCTTTTACTGTTTTCAGCTGTTCAGAGAATTCTGTCATATTTTGAAAAGCAGTAACCATTAAGTATGAATTTTCACAACTTATGAACATAACTGTATTTGTCAGTTTTTACTTTTCAGCACTGTCTGTATTGATAATTGTTAATGTTATTATTTTACATGTTGTATCATATTTGTGTTTACGCTATAGCTTATCACACAATACACGTTATTTTGTCGCCACTGTGTTTAGCCCTGTTGCAACTCTTTTTATTGTTGGGTCTGTGGTAAACATTAATTTTACAGAAATCCAAGTACGTTGCACAATTGTGATTCAAACATCCAGGGTAAAGTTACAAAGTTGTGGTAAATAAAGTGACATGGCTTTCAAACAATTAGTTTAGTCGTAAAAACAGTTTATGGTTAAAACGTATAAATCTCGAACATCCAATATTTGCTGTCGCGCACGCACACGCACACGCGCGCGCGCACACACACACACACACACACACACACACGTCCAGCGTATTGGTGATGGAGACTTAACAATGGCAATTTCACTCGNAATCTCGAACATCCAATATTTGCTGTCGCGCACGCACACGCACACGCGCGCGCACACACACACACACACACACACACGTCCAGCGTATTGGTGACGGAGACTTAACAATGGCAATTTCACTCGCAACCATCATGACACACATTTGCAATATATTTATTCCTGCTGTGGAAAAACAGATTTATCATAAGCTCGTAACTTCCTTAGGTAGGTTGAAAAAACTCCTGTACAAACCTGATTAGCTGATTTCAAGTATTTTTCGCACGAAGAAAAGTTAACATTTTGTTCAGCAAAAGGCAATACACAATTTCGCCTCTTCTGCCAACTTTCAATCTGTAACTATTCTGCCATCACATCCAAATGTTATAAGTATTCAAACATTAAAATCTCGTTTCAGTTTTAAATTGTTGCTGTAGTAATAGGTACGAAATATGCTAATGTGTAAACATGTATAATTTTCCAGCTACTAGTGCTGCGAAACTTGAGTTTGCAAAACAATTGCAAAGCCTTACTTCACATGCAACAGTTTCTTCCACACTAGGGCCTACGCACCGTATTTCGTAATGGAATTTTTTAACAGTAACAATGAAATGTTTCCATGAGTGTTACTTGCAAATGCAAATATTTAAATACGAAACATTTAATTTAAAAATAGCCTACCGTAACCTCAGTTGTAGCAGTAGTTATTTTAACGGGGAACTATTTCTTACTAGTATTCGCCAACATATCGCTGCTCTCACCGTTTCCAATATGAGTTAAATACCAAATAAATATTACACTTTACATAAGACATAAAAGTTAATGTTCCATTTTTTTTAATTGTGTAATAATTTAAAGTTATTCACAGTATTATATATTTGTGGTAAGAGTTATTAAAAAAAACAGGCAAATATGTTTTTATTGGGCTGATTTTTCAAAGGTTTGTTTTAAAAAGTCTGAAGAAACAAGGAATGGCATTGATGCCTTGGGCTACCATTGGTAGAAATATTTCAACGAGCATAGTGACTATGTTTGCACCCTCGCCTTATTACTGTGTATCAGCATACCTGTCTGTGGAACTGTCAAGGGCTATTGTTAAACATTTTGAATCTCCCTCGTATTTCAGCCCTTAAAATATACTCGCCACATCCTCCATTTTGTACACTGCTGGTTATTTCGTACGTTTTTAGCCCTAATCAAAACAAATCTATTTCAAAGTGGCTAGCACGTGTAGTATTGCATACACCCAGCCTATTTTAATATTACAGAACACTAAAGGACGCAGTTGAAAATTTAATTTATCATGTTGTTACTTCAAAAAATTACAAACCATGTTCTACCCCATTGTCTGAACCGACCAGCCAGCCAATGACTGCCACCTTGGAATAGATGATATGTAAGGCAGTGAAAATTTTAGCTGCGCAGTGACAGATTCCACAGTCGGACATTACAAAATGCTTAAACTTTTGTTTAGCACAACTGTTGACTTGAACAGGTGTCTCGGAAAAATTATCACAGTACCTATGACAGTTTGTGCAACAATGATTCATGTAACGATGGCAAATACGTTATTGCAAAAAAAGATGGATTTGTTGAGTTACAATTGTTAACAATTATTAAATTTACTCTTATATTAATTAATGGTGACAGTATTCGTCAAAGTTGAAAATGTGAAGTGTGGCTCTGTGAAGACGTTAAAAACCTGTCACTGCGATATAGACTAAAGTTTAAACCGTTTATCAAAATGTAATTTCCGAAATACGTAGGAAGTAAATCCAAACTGTGACGTGCCTTGTTCAGTTAGTTGGGAGAGATGAAATTACAGAAAACGAATTACAGGCATTAGTAAATTACTGACTTCTGATTCACCAACTAGACGTGAAAGGAATCTTAAAACATTAAAACCAGCAACATTCAGTGAAATATTGAAACGCCATACTACTGCTATTGCAAGAAAATGTCACGGAAAGAGCGATTGCGTCTTATTTTCGGCATTCCCTGAACTTGGAGATTTTTACGTGTTTGGAATTTTTATTTTAGAAATTTATGGGGCCAAATAAATACACGGAACATACATCTAGATTATTCGCTTATCAAATTTTACACCTTAGCCGTTAAACACGACAAATACTCTGATGAAATAGTGACCACATATCGAAATAAAATTGTGTATGGCAGAGAATGTTGGCAATCTGTTGCTAACTATTCTTTCGGGCAATATTGAGAGCGAAAGAGATATATTTTTCCTGGTCACCTTCACACGACACCGAATGATATCTCGTTGTAGTTGCCTTAAAATATGCAGTTTGCTAGCCGGAAGTACGTCACGCAACTTCCGGTATGTATCTGATCCGGCGTATTGGCGGTGCTTGCCGTTGCATTAGTCATTTCCGTTCTGGGTAGATTATTAGGCTTCGAAAATCATTATCTTAGTTTTGTGCGTGGAATATGTCCAGGTGTGTTTGTTTCAGCAAGCTTGAGATAGAACTCATTCGGATCGCGCAACCACGTTTTCATTAATAGTTTTAACGAAATTGCATTAATTTTTTTACGTTATTATGGCATTATTTACAACAATTAATAAATCCATGTTATACGTAAGTTGACAAAAAAAAAGGGGGAGGGTACCATATTACCATTTATGGGATTGAAAACAGCAGTGACCGCTAGAAGACGACCTTTCTCCGCTCAGCTCCAGGGGAACAGTTGCATCAGATGTCGTATAGTTGCGACTTCAAGGATTTGTCACTTTTATAGCTTTCTTTTCCCTGTTTTTTCACGTTGTGGAATTGTTCGTTGCGAGGCGGAATACGCATGGAAATACATTCTTCAGCATGTTTCCAAAATATTTCCTTAAATAAAATATTTACCGCAAAACTTTATAGCGCGAATGTGGCAGGCAAATGTAACAGGAGAGATTTATTTTAAACATTGTTATGATTTTGTGTTAATTGAAAGTGTCTGGCATTTGTACAGTGATTTTCACTACGAAAACTTTTCTTGGCCAGTGCTTTAAAACCAGTTCTCCTAACTAGTTAAGCTTAGTCTAAACTTCTGTAACTCGTACGAGAAAGCAAGTTGCATTTTAAACCTGCTTTCGCTAAGTTTTCATTAAATTTTTACTTACGAAATTAAAAGTGTAGCGCATGTGCCTTTATCATTGCTCAGTAATTTGTGTTCTCCAAAATCAGCGATCACTTCAAACGCCATAAAAAATTATTTTCAGAATGTGTTATAAATCTAATGAATTCTTTGTACTTGAACTTAAGTTTAACTTGTAATAACTTATATCTACAAATATTTGTGAAAATAAACTAATTCTATATTTCCTGTATTTATTTGCATGTTTAGTGTTGTTGAACTAGAATTAAGCCCTATTCGTACTGGTGAAATATTTATTTGGAATTTTTGTACTTTTATATTGTATTCTTGAAAATAAAGTAAATTATTTTTGACGAAATTTTGTAATTTCTCTTCCCAGCAGAAAAGTTGGTTGTCGCTATATATTGCACTGTGCGACTCTTCGTAGCCGTACTCACGGGTGGTTCATTATGTATCATGTTATTGGCAACATCTGCAGAATTCTGAAAGTTTCATCCTAAAGAGGAACGGAGCATCGTGGGGTCCTGAAATTCACGCCAAATTTGGAACTAATCTAAGACACAGATGGTTCACAACTGAAGTGGAAACATTTTAGAGGCTGGGAGTTCTCTTTGGGCTCCCCAACTTGTTTGTTCTTGGCGAGGAATTTCTCATTCGGAGTTCTGCGTTACGAATCCTCGTCTTTTCCCTCGAGTTGTTGCTGAACTCGCCGCCGAAAAGCAATTATCTCCAATTTATAAGTGCCAGCCAGCAGCAATTGAACCTCCTTGTCCTTTATTCTAGTTACACGTAGTTCGTGCTTCGGCAATGGAAGAAATATTCCTCAAGGAAACACTTCAGTGGTGAAGGTGGTCCACAATAAAGTTAGCACTTTCGAAATAAACAATTGGGAGAAATTACTGCCCGCCGACTGCATATATTTTGGTGAGCAATGTCTGCAATACTCACATTTCATTTGGCTGCGAATTACGAGAAGTAGTTCCATGTTTCGACGTATTTTTGTTGTATGCAAATAAAAACAAACCTTGGTGCGGTTGCAATAAATTTGTTTCCAACTCCCTTATATAATCATTCACTTGATGGAACTTTTAAGTTACCTGGTTAATTGCTGCTTTCTATTGTTTTTTTTTTTTTTTTTATTCACGCTCCCGTCTCAACAGAACTTTGTTCTACGACCATGATTTGAAGCGGCAGTTCGTAACTAATAAAATAAAGAACAGGAAAGACATCATTTTTTATATGATTGGCTACTACTCTATGCTACATTTCAGTGCAGTTTATTGTCCCGGAAATTACTGAAATTTCGCACAATATGCTGAAATGGGAAATTATTCGTATACATGCAATTCAATTTGAAACCTAGAATAAACTTGAAGAAGCATAGGATGAGTGTTTTGTGATATCGAGTGTGTGTGTGTGTGTGTGTGTGTGTGTGTGTGTNATAAACTTGAAGAAGCATAGGATGAGTGTTTTGTGATATCGAGTGTGTGTGTGTGTGTGTGTGTGTGTGTGTGTGTTGCAGCTCGAAAACTTTAATAAATACGCGTGTGTTATTTAGTATTCCCCATAATCCAATTTACAAGTTAATGCCTTGGCACGCGTGCCGCTTGTTTTGAAACAAACAACACTGTGAAAATATTTTATACTGCACGTGAGGTATTTCTCGAGTATTAGTAATGCATGTGCTAAAACAGTGTTAAAATGTCTGTCCGAACAGTTTCACTTACGTGAGCCGATATATCGACCGTAAGCACCAGCTTCTACGACTCACCTTAAAGGTAGGTGAATTAGGGCGAAAATGATGGCATGCATTGAATGTGCGAATGCGGTTTGTGAACGTTGTCGCGACGGTGTCTACCTGACATCGCAAAACATCTCGCACGACGAGTGTACGGTGTACATTGCTGTTGTCTGCCGGGAGAATGCAGCACTCGGAGGCCTCGCTGTTATGACGTCAGCCCAGCGGACGACATAGCGCGATGTGGCGTAGTTTGGATTTACCTATCACCATGCATGGTCGTGATTTCTGCTCTTAGAGAGCCTTGGAGGCCAATGATTTTTCTGTACAAATTGAATTGGTTTCCTTATTTAAACTTTATTTTCTATGTTTCATAATAGCTTTTAAACTTAACATAATAGTGCTGTAAATAGTACATTAGATTAATAGCCATCGACAAAAAAAAATTTAAAACCGAAATGTTAAAACAGAACTTAATAAAAAAAAATAATGGGCGCCTCAAAAATACAAAATACACCCAATAACCAACAGCAATTAACTGGCAACAATATAAAACAAACAGAAGAACAAAACTCAGTAACAGTAACACAATNCCCAATAACCAACAGCAATTAACTGGCAACAATATAAAACAAACAGAAGAACAAAACTCAGTAACAGTAACACAATATCATTATCATAATTTCGGCAAAGACGACAAAACAACACTGACATCTCGACAAACACACCAACCCCCTGTCTCCATACAAGGGAAGACATTTGGGTGGGAAAGAGGTGTCCAAGGGAAGGAGGCAAAGGCACATATTTTACAAATTTACTTTTAGTTTTATAAAAAAATAAATTTGCTTGTGGGAAGTGCGCCCAGGGCAAGGCGACAGCCTCCGAGTGACGGTCTTTCCAGCTGGGACCCGTAGGTGACCGTCATCCCCGGGCATGACAGAAATGAAACCCTAGAATGGAGCGGCGCTGGAATTCAAGGGCGGGGGAAACGGGAGTACCCCGAGAAAACCCGCTGGCAAGCGGCATCGTCCAGCACGATTCCCACATGCGAAAATCGGGGAGTGAACCCGCTGGGGATCGTACCCGGATCGCCGTGGGGGTAGGCAAGCGTTCTGGACATTTAACATAGTTTTTTTTTATAACGTAACAAAATTTTTAATTTTAACCTTCTTTGTAACATTTTAAATATCCTAACCTCAAAAAGCTTGTCTCGACAAATTTAACATTTCGATAAATTCTCGTTTTAAAATTTCAAATTTCTCATAACTGCGACCAGAAGTGACCTTCAGCCGGGGACTGGTGACATATTCTTTTGTTCTCTTCCGTTCTGTTACGTATAAATTGAACCTCTGCTCTCTTTCGTACAGAAAATGTCTCTCACCTGCAGACAGACTTTAGGTGAAATCATCCTCAAATTNCTCTTTCGTACAGAAAATGTCTCTCACCTGCAGACAGACTTTAGGTGAAATCATCCTCAAATTTTAACATCGCGAGGAAGAGATAAGGGGAAGGAAACCAAAATTTTTGTACGTGTATCATTTAAACTAATATAAAAAATAAAAAAAAATCAAAGTATTACTAGGATTTTTATTGGGGTTCCTTTTTTATTCAATATTGTGTAGTCATTTTATGNTTAAAAAAAAATCAAAGTATTACTAGGATTTTTATTGGGGTTCCTTTTTTATTCAATATTGTGTAGTCATTTTATGATTTTTCAAATATTGCGTATTTAACTGTTAGACGTAGTATTATAGCTTTAAAATCTTATTTCCATGACTTTGTGGTCGCATACTGATTATTCTTGCATTGGGTTTACAATATGAATGAATTTAGTTAGTGACCTCGTACATTTTATTTGTAGAGAGGGCGTAGACGCACGCAAGCAAGAACATTTGAGTTTGCATGATATCAAACAAAAACGCTTAACCTCGTAACGTCCACGTTAAATTTACACACAGTATACAAAGTATGCGTGTGAGTCTTGTAAAGATTTACCGGAAGGTAGAGTTTCCCCAACTTCAATTCTCTGAATTCACTACATACATAGGTATATTTTTCTTCGTTATAAATAAGTTTAGTGAAATGTTCGATACCTAAGTTTTTAAGATGTTGTCTTGTATGTTTCCTTCGTCGAACGAAATTCTACAAAAAANAGTGAAATGTTCGATACCTAAGTTTTTAAGATGTTGTCTTGTATGTTTCCTTCGTCGAACGAAATTCTACAAAAAAAAATGCATTGTAGAAAAATGTTTTATTCCCGAGATTATTCGCGGTCTGTTAGGTACGAACGGTGCACGGGATCATTTGAAAAATCATTTTATAAATAGTAAATATTTTCACCCTGTTGCCAAGAAATAACATATTTGCTTTGTGGCCCACGGGATCTGGGTTCCACTTAAAAAGGAAATCCCAGAAACACTCATAATGTTATTAAACATTTCTTATTTTTCGGTTAATAATAATTTTAAACGTAGTTACGCTCCTGCTTAAAGATAACCGTGCTGTGATGGGAACAGATATCGTGGATGTTACGCTCCTGCTTAAAGATAACCGTGCCGTGATGGGAACAGATATCGTGGATGTTACGCTCCTGCTTAAAGATAACCGTGCCGTGATGGGAACAGATATTGTGGATGTTACGCTCCTGCTTAAAGATAACCGTGCCGTGATGGGAACAGATATCGTGGATGTTATGCTCCTGCTTAAAGATAACCGTGCCGTGATGGGGACAGATATCGTGGATGTTACGCTCCTGCTTAAAGATAACCGTGCCGTGATGGGGACAGATATTGTGGAACCGGCCATGGAGTTAAGGAAGCTGCGATTGGCCAAATCAGGCTGGGATATAAGCATTCGGACACCTCGATTGTGATTGTTATTATTCTTTAATAACCATATTGATTGGTATATTTAAAATACTCGTAGGATTAAATGGCACAGTGCCATTTCTCCCTTTCACGTCGAAAATACAAAAATCTCCCACACAAGAATTTTAAACGACACACAAAAAAATTGTAATTTTACAAAAAAAAAATTAGAAACTAGTTACTGAGAATGTTTTTAATACAATTACAAGTTAAAGCTTGAAAATTTCATTAGTGTCAGTATTACTGCAAGAATTTTTCTGTAGTTCTACAAATCCTTTTTTTTTTTTTTTTTTTTNCCCAATAACCAACAGCAATTAACTGGCAACAATATAAAACAAACAGAAGAACAAAACTCAGTAACAGTAACACAATTTCATTATCATAATTTCGGAAAAGACGACAAAACAACACTGACACCTCGACAAACACACCAACCCCCTGTCTCCATACAAGGGAAGACATTTGGGTGGGAAAGAGGTGTCCAAGGGAAGGAGGCAAAGACACATATTTTACAAATTGACAATTTTAGTTTTATAAAAAAATTAATTGGCTTGTGGGGAGTGCACCTAGGGCAAGGCGACACCCTCCGAGTGACGGTCTTTCCAGCTGGGACCCGTAGGTGACCGTAATCCCCGGGCATGACAGAAATGAAACCCTAGAATGGAGTGGCGCTGGAATTCAAGGGCGGGGAAAACGGGAGTACCCCGAGAAAACCCGCCGGCAAGCGGCATCGTCCAGCACGATTCCCACATGCGAAAATCCGGGAGTGAACCCGCTGGGGATCGTACCCGGATCGCCGTGGGGGTAGGCAAGCGTTCTAGACATTTAACATAGTTTTTTTTTATAACGTAACAAAATTTTTCATTTTAATCTTCTTTGTAACATTTTAAATATCCTAACCTCAAAAAGCTTGTCTCAACAAATTTAACATTTCGATAAATTCTCGTTTTAAAATTTCTAACTTCTCATAACTGCGACCAGAAGTGACCTTCAGCCGGGGACTGGTGACATATTCTTTTGTTCTCTTCCGTTCTGTTACGTATAAATTGAACCTCTGCTCTCTTTCGTACAGAAAATGTCTCTCACCTGCAGACAGACTTTAGGTGAAATCATCCTCAAATTTTAACATCGCGAGGAAGAGATAAGGGGAAGGAAACCAAAATTTTTGTACGTGTATCATTAAAACTAATATTTAAAAAAAAATCAAAGTATTACTAGGATTTTTATTGGGGTTCCTTTTTTATTCAATATTGTGTAGTCATTTTATGATTTTTCAAATATTGCGTATTTAACGGTTAGACGTAGTATTATAGCTTTAAAATCTTATTTCCATGACTTTGTGGTCGCATACTGATTATTCTTGCATTGGGTTTACAATATGAATGAATTTAGTTAGTGACCTCGTACATTTTATTTGTAGAGAGGGCGTAGACGCACGCAAGCAAGAACATTTGAGTTTGCATGATATCAAACAAAAACGCTTAACCTCGTAACGTCCACGTTAAATTTACACACAGTATACAAAGTATGCGTGTGAGTCTTGTAAAGATTTACCGGAAGGTAGAGTTTCCCCAACTTCAATTCTCTGAATTCACTACATACATAGGTATATTTTTCTTCGTTATAAATAAGTTTAGTGAAATGTTCGATACCTAAGTTTTTAAGATGTTGTCTTGTATGTTTCCTTCGTCGAACGAAATTCTACAAAAAATATGCATTGTAGAAAAATATTTTATTCCCGAGATTACTCGCGGTCTGTTAGGTACGAACGGTGCACGGGGTCATTTGAAAAATCATTTTATAAATAGTAAATATTCTCACCCTGTTGCCAAGAAATAACATATTTGCTTTGTGGCCCACGGGATCTGGGTTCCACTTAAAAAGGAAATCCCAGAAACACTCATAATGTTATTAAACATTTCTTATTTTTCGGTTAATAATAATTTTAAACGTGGTTACGCTCCTGCTTAAAGATAACCGTGCTGTGATGGGAACAGATATCGTGGATGTTACGCTCCTGCTTAAAGATAACCGTGCCGTGATGGGAACAGATATTGTGGATGTTACGCTCCGGCTTAAAGATAACCGTGCCGTGATGGGAACAGATATTGTGGAACCGGCCATGGAGTTAAGGAAGCTGCGATTGGCCAAATCAGGCTGGGATATAAGCATTCGGACACCTCGATTGTGATTGTTATTATTCTTTAATAACCATATTGATTGGTATATTTAAAATACTTTTAGGATTAAATGGCACAGTGCCATTTCTCCCTTTCACGTCGAAAATACAGAAATCTCCCACACAAGAATTTTAAACTACACACAAAAAAATTTTAATTTTACAAAAAAAAAAAAATAGAAACTAGTTACTGATACTAATACAATTACAAGTAAAAGCTTGAAAATTTCATCAGTGTCAGTATTACTGCAAGAATTTTTCTGTAGTTCTACAATTCCTTTTTTTTTTTTTTTTTTTTTTTTTTGCACAAGTACGAATGCAACAGGTTTACAAATAAATGTTTTGTAAAGGTACTAGCATTTGTATTAATACAAGAAACTTTCAGTTCGGTTTACAATTTTTTTGTGTCTACTATCTTGAAAGTAGTTCTAACTGATTGGACTAAAGACAGTGAACTGAAGAGGGGATATATCCGAAAAAAAAAGGGTCATTACCGTAAATTTCTAGCAAGTTAACTCCTTTCTAGTGTATCATGTTGGCATTTAATCTTCAGGTAGTCTCTCATGCAGAGGTGACGGACGCAGAGATTACTCGGGCCGTAATCACGTGTTCACTAGACCGAAGGCAGGCGTGGTCTCAACTTAAAGGTGCNTCACTAGACCGAAGGCAGGCGTGGTCTCAACTTAAAGGTGCGCGTAATCTCGGCTGTCAAGTCACTACGCCGGCTCCATATGTTACGCCGCTCCATATGTTACAGCTGCGGGGGTGGAACACCGACCGCTGGAGAGAAAGCACTGTGTAGCGGGCTGCATAACTACGTGGGTAAGGGGTCCGGGGTTTTCAGGGAATCGACAGCCGGACCTTAATTAGTGCGGGCCAAATCCCCTGCTCGCGGTCTGGATCGTGGAATTGGCTGGGATTCGATATCAATACTGCCGGCTGACCCTGTTCCATGCCCCAACCCATTTCATCCTCCCCCCTCCCCCCAGCTTCAACACCAGCCCGATTCCTTCCGCACGTAGGCCTATTTGGTTAATACGGTGTATCCCTGGAATTAACTGCATCGCTAGTGTTATCTNCCTGAATTACCGTCCGGGCAGGCGTTGGGTAATTTGAAATTGCTCTGCGCGATGTAATCCTCCTTCGTGCTGCCTCTCCTCAGGATTCGCTGTTTTGACTCTTGCAAAGTTGTTGTCCACTATCTACAATAAAAGTCTGTTGTAAGGCTGATTGCGGTTTACTAAGCATTTTCTAAATCAATCTTTTAAAACTTGTCGCTGCGCCTACCTGCACTTAAACGGCAGCATCGACTAGCAAGCACCCAGGGAAGTTGGTATTGACGGAAAGAAAGCAGTTTTATTGAATATNGGTATTGACGGAAGGAAAGCAGTTTTATTGAATACTGAACGTATTTATTTTGCTTTAATTTTATTAACGCATATAAGTGCCAGCATTTGTAAAACATTTACTTTTGTAATAGTTCAATATTTTCACTGCAGCGACGCGTGAATAAAGTGATCAGACTAATGGCGGTGTTGATTTTGCTTACTGCGTAAGAATACACAATGGGCATACAAGTAGATCTTGAGCGGGGCTTTTAAAAAAGCTCAGATTACATTCAACTATCTTAAGTAATTACATGATCTCGTTTGGACTTACATGCGTATTTTAAGGCTATGATATCTTATTTCTGTAACTTTTGCGAGAATAACTTTTTAAACCCAAACGGGACCAGATATTGTAAAATCGCTCTAGCCATTTTGCTAAAAATTGTTTTTATTTAATAATCTGCTTTTTTTCAACGCAAAAACGGTATAATATTTAACTAAAATTTTGTTTATGTAATAATTAGTTAAGGTTATGTCGTTTTTTGTTTAAAAAAAGACTACATAATAAAACAATTTACAACAAAATGGACAGAGCGATTTTACAGTATCTGTTTCCGTTTGGGTTCGAAAAATTAATTCTTGCAAAAGCTGTAGAAATGGAAGATCATGGCCTTAAGGGGATGGGTAGTAAGCAATTTTTTTTTTTTTTGCAGAGCATCCAACCAAGTACTCTATTGTATTTGATCCAACCTTCTTTAAATGCCTAACAGAAATGAGCTGAACTCCGGCTAACTTTGCTGACATTTTAAGCTTTGTAGCTTCCCTTTCAGCGTTGAAAAGGTAGTGCTTTCTTTTGAGCTTGTATTGGCACACAGCCAAGCTACGAAATGTAAACATTTTAGTTCTAGAGATACTGAATTGTAATAACCCATTTCTTGTAAACGACTAAATTGGTAAAGATAATTTTGTTCCGTCCGTAGATATTAAAGTTTTTTTTCCATACTTTTGCACTTTATATTAAAATATTATCATTTTTTTACTAATAAATACTGCATCGAAATAATTTACTAAACATGGATGCCAACGAAGCTGCATCACAGACAACTTTTTCCAGTAAAGGTAGATTGACAAACCGGTCACGAAAAATACCTTGTAGTAGAATAGCACAAAATGTATCTGTTGTGGCCTATCTCATTGTGAATTTGTAGATACAGTCTGTTCGTAGTATCTGCGCACTTTTTGAATCTAACCTTCAAAAAATCACCCCATGGACGACGTGTTCTGCTTTTTCGTAAATGTCATGTTACAAGCGTTTCGTACTTCCGTCATAATTAAAGTACCTTATTTTNAAAAATTGTTTTTATTTAATAATCTGCTTTTTTTCAACGCAAAAACGGTATAATATTTAACTAAAATTTTGTTTATTTAATAATTAGTTAAAGTTATGTAGTTTTTTGTTTAAAAAAATACTACATAATAAAACAATTTACAACAAAATGGCCAGAGCGATTTTAAAATATCTGCTTCCGTTTGGGTTCGAAAAATTAATTCTTGCAAAAGCTGTAGAAATGGAAGATCATGGCCTTAAGGGGATGGGTAGTAAGCAAATTTTTTTTTGCAGAACATCCAACCAAGTACTCTATTGTATTTGATCCAACCTTCTTTAAATACCTGACAGAAATGGNACATCCAACCAAGTACTCTATTGTATTTGATCCAACCTTCTTTAAATACCTGACAGAAATGGGCTGAACTCCGGCTAACTTTGCTGACATTTTAAGCTTTGTAGCTTCCCTTTCAGCGTTGAAAAGGTAGTGCTTTCTTTTGAGCTTGTATTGGCACACAGCCAAGCTACGAAATGTAAACATTTTAGTTCTAGAGATACTGAATTGTAATAACCCATTTCTTGTAAACGACTAAATTGGTAAAGATAATTTTGTTTCGTCCGTAGATATTAAAGTTTTTTTTCCATACTTTTGCACTTTATATTAAAATATTATCATTTTTTTACTAATAAATACTGCATCGAAATAATTTACTAAACATGGATGCCAACGAAGCTGCATCACAGACAACTTTTTCCAGTAAAGGTAGATTGACAAACCGGTCACGAAAAATACCTTGTAGTAGAATAGCACAAAATGTATCTATTGTGGCCTATCTCATTGTGAATTTGTAGATACAGTCTGTTCGTAGTATCTGCGCACTTTTTGAATCTAACCTTCGAAAAATTACCCCATGGATGACGTGTTCTGCTTTTTCGTAAATGTCATGTTACAAGCGTTTCGTACTTCCGTCATAATTAAAGTACCTTATTTTTGGGTACATTGAACTTAAAATTATATTTTATCCATAAACCATAATGTCACATTTATAATTAATATGGATTAAAACTGGGAGATAATAGGTGTTTTGGAAATACTTGGTAAGAAATAGTTCTGATGTAAAATATTATTAAACTGAGTGCGCACGAATGCGGCATTTGGACCCTTTTGGCTAAGCTTTGTTTTCATGAGGTGGAGGAATAAGATGGAAGTACAACGTTATCATGGCTTCAGAAAAGTGGAAGTAACCATGAATTTTTCATACAACATGTTGCGATATCTTCGACTGTTTTTAATCGAACTGTTGATAATGCGCTGCTGTTAAGAGCACCACTAGCACAGGGAATGCTGGGAAATGGCTGAATCTCAGACCCGCTCAAAAATGCGACAAGGTGACTTACTGTTGTACGCTCTTAGCAAATTAATGCCCCATCTCAAACGTTACGTCTTTTACCATCCACTGTTCACAAAATCAATTTGACAGTATCCTCGTGAGTAATCGCTATTTGCAATGTTAAACATTTCCTTATATTTACGAAAACGTTTACTGAAATGTACAGTAAATGTACGGAAACGCAATCCATAATGACGAAAAACGGAATGAAGTCCGTAAATTTAAAATACGG
>NQII01009258.1:42134-53918 GCA_002778355.1 Clitarchus hookeri | reverse complement strand
CATGGTGTCCGTACGCCACGAGGGCAATCACTTATTTATATTTCCTCGCTTTTAAAAACCCACACATGCATAAGATGATTTCATTCTGAAGACGGTGAACTAGCAGAATAAGATGAAAAATTTGTTCCTCAAAAAATATCGCAGGTCTGAAAAAGATTTTTCGACCTTGTAATATGCGGATGAGCTTGATAAAATGTTCGACACTATTTATTCGATTTGCTGTAGTTATAGTTGGATGTTAATATGTAGGGATACCCGAATTTCACGGAAAAAAAAAAAAAAAAAAAAAAAAAAAATCCGTGCATGTTAGGTTTCAGTACTCTGCGGATATAGTAGCAGTTTTCTTTTGCTTATTGGTTTCTTGTCTTCGTGACAAACATTTCCTTGTTTGGCTGGCCAAATTTTAATTAGGTTACTCCTGCAGCATGAGTCTGTGGTTCGCGACCAGACACCTAGGACGCACGACACGTAAATCAATTGATAAAGAAAGTGGATCTGAGCTAAAGTGGTATGAAATACAACTGGTTATGACATCTTTTCGCGAAAATCGGGTGTGCCTATTAAGTACGTTTTTTGGTAACAAATTGTGGTTACAGCAGAATTCACTGCTTGCCATCATAACAGTCACATAAGTCATACTATGAACATGCTGTAATAATATTATACTAGAATATATACTGGGATTTCAAATCTCCACGACAATAGACATCCCTGGATGAGCAGTGAACACGTTGACATCGGGCACAATGGCGAAAGGAGCCGTTTGTTGCTGATTCCACGTACGGGAATGTGTCATCGACTAGGCGGATCCAGTGTGTAACGTGAGCGTCAGATACAGCGTACTCTTTAAGAGAAACTGCCAGTGCAGAACGCGGATGTAACCTACAAAAGAGGTTTGGCGAGACAGTTGGCCGACGAGCGGTTATACCAGGTATCCCCGCGTTGACTCAAGGTGAGTAACACTTCCGCTGACATCAGCGACGAGTGAGCCGCGGTACTGGATGTGTAACTTAACGAATGTCACGAGTTACTTTATCCCCTTAACGTGCACATTAATATTCCCATTTCTAGTGTTGCAAAAAAAATACATTTATGGTGTGAATAGTACTTACGAATTTCTTATAACAACTGATACTTTTAAACCAATGGGAAAAAACCAATTATAGAATAGTTTATCTCAGCAGCAGCAGTCGATGACATTGTCCAGAGGAAGGCGTTGTCTGTATTGGAGCTAGCTGCTGGACTTGCACAGCATCGGCCATAATTTTACTTCTTCTGCGATGTACCAGATGTGAACGCGTATACTCGGGATAACATGTTAATGTTTTAAGGCCCCCGTCTACCTGGAACTTTTTCCCACGTTTAGGCCGAGAAGCGCGGGAGTGATAAGAGCGACACTGCCACGCGCATCAAGTACGTCTTGCTTTTAGCACTGAAGCACTATATAAATTGGTTGTTTTAAGTTTTAAGTATATTTTTTCAATAAATTTTAATAATTTGTTAAAAGTCCGTAAGAATTAACAACGGATTTTGAAGGGACATGTTGGTTATAGCTGAAAAGAAATAGTTCGTAGGTTAAATATTAATATGTATAAATTTAATGCCGTAATTGTAAAGTTAATATTGCTAAACTATATATTTACATTTTTACGTAGCACTCATTGGTAAAGATTTCAATGTTAATAATTGAAATTAAATAAATTTCAGTTGTTGTCCAGCGGACTCGTACACTCCATCTTGTTCGTTTGGGCACGTTTTTTTCAGAAGTATAACCACGCCATATTGGATATTGGAGACGCTGAATTGTGGTTATAAAACTAACGTAACACATCCTTTGAAGATAATTCTAGGTTAAGATGTAATTTTAGTATTAGCGTTGTTATTTCTGCAGTTTATCAAATAAANAGTATTAGCGTTGTTATTTCCGCAGTTTATCTTTGTAAGTTTTAAATAAACTTGCCAAATATAGAAAGGCATTTGAATATTTCTGTTACGTAATTCCCTTCGCAATCCTTAGCAGAAAAAAATATGTTAAAATAATGAAAAGGAATCGATTTTTGGTTAATAACGGGTAATCGATTATTTTTGAAAGCTTTTTGTGGAGCCTAAGAGATAGCAGCACATTAGCGTTGGTTCTTGAGTACCAAATGTTAGCCGTGACTTACACGTCTTTCTCTTATATCGTCTTTGCGCCGCACGTAGTGTTGTTTTGATGTTGTGGCAGTGAAGAAGTGCGACAGTTTCTTGATGGAAAAGCGATGTACCTACACCGCAGGTTTCAAAATGAAAGTGATTTTGTTCGCTGAAGAGTTTGGAAATCGAGCCGCGGGCCGTGAATTCGTAGTAAATGAAACGTTAGTGCGGGGCTGGAGGAATTTTTCTCACTTATAAGTCGCACCCCGAGTTTTCAATAAATTTTTTTAAATAAAATGTGCGACTTATATGCGATAAAATACGGTACCATTTATCACAGTGAAATCTTTAACCTGAGTGCTACTTCCAAAAGTTTATTATGTAAAATTTAACTTTTTCCTTACAGCAAATATGTAAATAAATCTTAATACAATAAGTAAACTTTAATTAAATTATATAATTAACAGTTCCGATATATACTTCAATCTACCTTTTTGTATGTATTACAATATTTTGCTAAATTGATTAGCATTTTTTAGACATTTGGAGAATTTTATTAAAGTATATGACAGTTAAGATTACATGGCATTGTTTCTCTTCAAAAATAAATTTTGGTAGTTCCCACATGGACACTGTTAACAAAATATTTACAGTTCCCACATGTGTCTGTTTTTGTTTACAAAACGTTTGACAGGTGTCACATGGCAATGTTTTGTTTACATACTGCAGAAGGATACATAATCGGCTCCCTGAAAGTAGATCTTTAGTTGGGCTTCAGAAAATCTTGAAGTTACCGTGAATACATTATAAGCGCAAGGCTCTGAACTGACGTGCAGTGTTCTCGTCGTGCTGCGTGTACCTATGGGATTTTCAGCGGTGACCATATTATTTTATTAGTGGGAAGTCTTTAGGAAGGTTCAGTGCAGGCGCCTATAGTAGTTTTGTATGTATCTGATGCGTGCATTTTGAGCTACAGCGCCTTGGAAAGGCCGTTTTTAGCGGTTTTGGAGTACTCTGAATTGATGTTTCTAACGTACGTGATATTTTGAAAGTACTTAACAGCTCTCATCTGAAGTGTGTGTTCTTTTCGTAGATCAGTACGTTGGACGCACGCTTAATAGTTTCGTTGAAAAACGTGTATTTAAAACACTCTGAAACGCAGTTCAAGCGCCAGGTAGACGGGCACCTTAAAGTAACTTTCTGGGGTAAATCTTTACATTTTTTACGCAAAGGTAACTTGTAAGTTAAGTGAGGTATTCATAAATGTAACGGCCAAAAAGATAAACTAAATTTACTTTTACTTTCTTTTTTTGTTTCACGCTAGTTTTAGTCTCATGAATCACGAATTAAAGAGAAACGGATGCTCGCTTTACGTCAGTCAACATTTATGGAATTAGTACCGTTTTCTACGCTGCCATCAGCTCTGTTCGCTTAGCGTTTGTTTTGTTATCGCCTGTGAACCGTACGTAATAATTACAATTAGTGCTCTTGAAACGCTGAAATGGACACGGACAGGGAAGAAATTGTTTGCAATTTCCTAAACTTCAGTTACTTTCAAACCAACGACTAGTTACTTTATCTTCGTAAGTAAAAAAACTATTTGAAGTTACTTTACCCACCAAAGTAACTTAACATAACTTAAATTAGTTTTGAAACGTAACTTACCCAACACTGGTGACACACTCATCATTACCACAGAGAACTTAATAATACAGAGGATAAATAGCCGCTTTTCTGTAAACTCCGCCTGCACGCGCTAACAAATGGTGCCACTAAGCCACCAACACGTATGAATACATCTCGCCAATCACAGCCTGCCAGCATGCAGTAGCCAATGAGTAGGGACACCCGAATTTCGCGAAAAGATTTCACGACCAGTCGTACTTCATAACACTTTAGCTCAGATCCACTTTTATGATTGGGTGATCTAGATGTTACGCGTCCTAAGTGTCTGCCCACGAATCAGAGGCATGCAGTATCGGAGTAACTTAATTCTGATTGGCCAGTCAACTGAGAAAATGTCTTATCGCGGGCACATGCCGCCAATAAGCAAAAGGAAACTGCTGCTACGCTCGTAGGGCCTTGAAGTCTAGCACGTGCGGAGATCTTTTCGTGAATTCGGGGTGTCCCCACCAACGAGACACAAGGCTCGTTCCAGAGCCTCGCGCCGCCAATCAGAGAGCGGATACTCCCACGTCGAAGGGAAACCACGCCATTTCGTGTCTGTGTAATCTGTGACCACGCTTCAGTAAACATTTTTCGTCATCTTGGCCTTAATGGCACTGCCTGCCGGCTGGCAGCTGCGAAATTTAAATAGGAAATCCCATGCTACGGTAATTTCTCCTCAGTGCGTTCATTTTAAAGATAGGCGTTTCAAACAAAATGTATTCGTCATGAATTGTTTAGGAGAAGATCCCCATGAGAGTATATGTTCAATATAAATAGGCATTATTTTTTGGTAAAACATTAATTTAGAGAATTCCTTGCAAACAGGTTATACATGTTATGTAAAAATCTCCGCTGCAGGGAACTTCTAAAAAATTCGTGAATAATACATTTTGTTTGAAACGCCTATCTTTAAAATTAACGCACTGATGCGAAATTTCCTTAACATGGGATATCCTATTTAAATTTCGCAACTGCCAGCCGGTAGGCAGTACCCTTAAGTATGTAATCGTATTTATAATCAATTGTGTTAATTTAAGCACATTTATATTAAGTATTTTTTACGTAAGAAATCTACTTGTTATTGGGCGGTACTGTTATTGCAAGATACCAATAGAAATTTTAAAAAAAAACAGTGCGCTTTTTGTGTTCAAAAACGAAATTTTTTTCAAAAAAAGTGTGTCGTGAGCTACTCTCGGGCTTAGCCCTTCGATCCCATACAACATAGAGTGAAATCTGCCCATTTCGGTTTCATGAATTCTGTAAAGAAGCTCCATACGTTTAGTATTTAATCTTAACAGTAGATCATAAATATATATAAATAAACACAAGCTATCAATGATACCACCATCTTAACCCTTTCAGTCCTGAATTAATATCCAAGCTCGAGTGTTGCAATCGTTAAATTTTATCATGTGGACTGTGCCTGTGTCGAGCGTTCTTCTCGCAACCAGTGAGCGACCTGCTTCGTGTTGGATGACGACACCATTGACCATTCACAAAGGAGGGATACAGAAAACTTGAACCAATCAGATCTCTCACAAGAAAGACGCTCAAAACACAGGGCACTGATTCCTATATGTGTACAGTGCAACCACAACCACCGTTCTAATGCAAAATGTCCTCGATAATGGACACTGGGGACTGAGCGGGTTAAAATATCAACACCTTTTAGGCTATGTTCGAGTGTAGCTTGAGCAAAGATAATTTGAAAATTTATTTGTTGTTCAGAATAAAATTCGCATGGATGTGGAGTCTTTGTTCTGCTGGTGTTTAACACGACCTCACAAGAACACGACAGCGCAGTAACAATGATATTGCTAACGATAGAATTTTTTTTATAACCACTCAAAGGGACATGATTGATTGTAAATATTTTTATAAGATAAAGGGCATTTGATTGGGTCAATATCGGCTCGGCTCTCCATTGGCTGAAGAACGACCAATGATGAACGCTGTAGAGTACAGGGTAGTGTCCGGTGTGTTATGGACCAATAGGACGACGGTGAGTTCTAACACTGACACCAACAGAACCAGTGTTCTTGCAGTAGTGCATATAGGCGACTCGCTTCTAATTTGTCTTAAGTGCCAGAAAATGTGTGCAGACCTCAATGTGTTAAATTTCGTCCTCCAATAAAATGAGGTAAAATGAAAAGATATGATTGTTCCCCTATGGCCATGTAACACGCGTGTTTGCCCTGGGAAGGAGGCCCAGCAAACGAGCTCGGCACAGGACTGACGGAGGTAATTTGAGGCGTTTGCTTGCCCTGCGGGCGGATGGCGGAAGGGTAGGATCACAAGAGAAGAGATAGAGAGAGATAGAGAGAGAAAGACATCTAATATATGCATTCCTGAGAGCTACAGAGCTTTGTGCTTCGAGCCCCGGGGACAAAGAGAGAGATCGGCGAAAGAATACACGGGACGGTGAAAAACGAGACAGGTCCACGCACTATTTTTTAATCGCAACCTCTTCCAAAACACTGGGGAAAATAACACCGCTTCGTTTGAGTTGAGAGATATGGGCGGCTCTTAACAACGAGGTCTTGAGAGCCCATGAGGGTGAAATGAGAGGAGAATGAAGTAGCGCCGGAATGCAAGGGCGGGGGAAACGGGAGAAAACTGAAAAAACCCGCCGACCAACGGCATCGTCCGGCAAGATTCCCACACGTGAAAATTCGGGAGTGAACCAGCCGGGGATTAAACTCCCATTGACGATGAGAACTGTTTCATATTAAAGCTGTAAATGTGGCGCATTTTGGGAAATCAAGCCATTTTTCTTTAAAGTAAACGAATAAAAAATTCATAATTATGTGTTGTTTGTTCTGTTGTATAACAGCTGACTATTAGTTAAATATATTTATTCTTACAGAAATAAAGCTAAAAATATTTTTTTATCGATGCGCTGGTCAAGTGAAAATGTGTAATTATTAGCAACAAAAATTGGTAAGTATTTTGCTAATTATTATACTTTTTACTGCGTGTCCTTAAGTACAAACAGAAAATAAATGTAAGACATGGAACTACTCTTCATATACCACTGCCAAGACTACAGGAAGCCTGCCAGAAAATCTCACGATAAAGGCACAGTTAAGGCGGTCGCCTACCTGCGTCTATTTAGATTTCGAGCAAGGTGGAGGTAAAGGCTGCACTGCCACGTGCAACAACTGCGCCGCCGCCAGTCGCTACGTGCAAGGCTCAGAACTGGCGTGCAGAGTTCTCGTCTTGTTGCGTGTACCTATGGGACTTGGGCGGCAACCCTTTAACTAGGGGCAGTGATATTTCGCGAAAAGATTTCGAGACAAGACACAGTTCAAAGCGCTGTAGGGTCGTCCAACTTATTTGATTCCCTAAAAAATATTCTGGCCCGTGTTAACCGTTTGTGCACGAATCACGAAGGTTCAGTGTCGGAGTTACTTGATCCTGAGTGGCTTGGTCAAAAATGGACACGGCACCAGCAGCCAATGGACATATAACAACAGCTGAGGTGTGTACATAGTATTGAAGGCTACTGTGTGCTCCGATTTTTACGCGAAAAGTCACTGGCCCTACCTATAACTTCACTGGTTGGAAGATTATAGCAAAGTTCAATGCAGGGCCCTATACTAATGTAGTTTCGCAGGAGTTCACACAGAATATCTTAAGCTATAAAATTCTGAAAATTTAGTTTTTGACCACGTTGAAGAGTTTTAGAATAGTGTCTGCAAGAAACGTGTTCGGTTGATAGTTGTAGTCCGCGTTGTCTGAAGTGTTGTTTCGTTTCGTGTGCAAACTAAAAAAGACCGTGCGCACGTGAAATAGTTTGTTTTAAAAATGTGTATTACAGATAAACTACATCCCAGTTCCCGCGGCAGGCAGACGAGCGGCTTAATAGCGAACTAATTATACAGAATGTATTTAAATTTGACCGACAAACTTCGTCTGCAGGTTGATCACGAAAAAAGAAGTAGAAAACGTATATACGACCTGCGGTCTAAAATGAATTCTAATGGATGTACACATTTTTTACAGTTGTAATTGAAGAACAAGCTTATTACTGTACCACTGCAATGTGCCTCTCTCTGGAATCTTCCCCTCCCTTTAATAGCCGCAAAAGTGTGATATTGGGTATTGTGCGTGCCCCACCCGCCAGGCATAGGTAAATATTATTTTGAAAGCAAAACACTAATTACTCTAAAACGGCGAGGCTTGTGGTATTTGCAAAAGACGAAATTTTTGTTGTGACATGGGGATTAATAATCAATATTTTAAATCACAAATATGCTACCGCGACATGGAGGTTAGTTCGAGGTTGTGATGGTAACCGTGATTATTTACATGAAATAATTTGATGACAGCGGCAGGTGTTGTGGTGTTCGAAGATCTTTATTCAGTTAACCATTATCCAGACAGTCTACGTTCCATCTTAAATATTATCTGCAATATTTGCAATAAACAAGTGTTCCACGTCCAACTTCAAAGATGTGTACCATACCTACTATTCACTTTAGACCTAGAGCCATGTTTTTTTTTTTTCGCGAAAAGATTTGTGCTCATGACATACTTCAATATCCTGCATCCGCAACCACAACTTCCTTTCGTTATTGGCCGCGTGTCTACGTGAGAAGACATGTTCTTATTTGACTGGGCCAATCAAAATAAATTACTCCGATAGTGAACGTCCATGATTCGCGGGCATGATACTTGAGGCACGTGGCATTTAAAATCATCCAACCACGAAAGAGCATATGAGCTAGAGTGTTTTGGAGTACAACTGGTCTCGAAATATTTTCGCGAAAAACCACGTGCCCCTAACTATTGGTCGTATATATGTAGGGCCAGTGACTTTTCGCGTAAACATTGGAGCACACAGCAGACTTCAATACGATATACACACCTCAGCTGATGTTATACCTTCATTGGGTGCTGGTGCCGTGTCCGTCTTTGACCAAGCCACTCAGGACTAAGTAACTCCGACACTAAACCTTCGTGATTCGCGCGCAAACTGTTAACACGGGAGAGAATTTTTTTTAGCCAATCAAAGAAGCTGTACAACCCTATAGTGCTTTGGACTTTATCTTGTATCGAAATATTTTCGCGAAATATCACTGCCCCTATATATATATGTATTCAAATTATTTTTTCGTGATTAACCACATGCCGTGTATAATGTTTGTATTGAGTGGCCCGATGTTCCACTCGGGAGACGTGGACAGACACCCCGCGACGTCTCAGGAAGTGTCCTGTGCATCAAGGTCACTGTTAGCGGCTTCCCAGCGCTGCTGAGACGAAATCCGGCCCGTGACCTACTTGGTCCCCGCGGTTACNTATCTTGTATCGAAATATTTTCGCGAAATATCACTGCCCCTATATATATATGTATTCAAATTATTTTTTCGTGATTAACCACATGCCGTGTATAATGTTTGTATTGAGTGGCCCGATGTTCCACTCGGGAGACGTGGACAGACAGCCCGCGACGTCTCAGGAAGTGTCCTGTGCGTCAAGGTCACTGTTAGCGGCTTCCCAGCGCTGCTGAGACGAAATCCGGCCCGTGACCTACTTGGTCCCCTCGGTTACTTACCCACGAGGGAGGCGGTGTATTGTTTACTTGCTGTTCGGCGCCGTGTTTCACTTTGCATTGTTCCCCGGCGCTGCTGCTGGTGTGTGCTCGGTCGCGAGGAGGTCGCAGGTGCTCGCGTACCCGCGCGGCACCGTCGTTTCACAACTCCTCCCGAGTTGCGAGGGGAAGGAAACTACTGTGCGACTGTCCTCGAGGCAGAACAGCTACTGTATGTGCGTGCCGCGGAAGGTTCTCTGTTGGCTGGGCTGCCGGCTGGCGAGTAGGTTGCCAGGCGTTGATTGGCCGAACGGGCGTTCTTACGTGTTGCTGGCCGGTGACGCCATTTTGTTGGCGAAAGGTCGCGTGTTTTACGCGGAAAGATTTACGCGGAGGCTAGACTTCAGTATCCCATCTGCACACTTGCAGTCTTCATTTGACCATTGGCACTTGTCTTTCGTGTGAAGACAGTCTGTTATATGAATGAAGAAATCAGAATTAAGTTTCTCCGATACTGACCGTCCGTGATTCGTGGGAAAACAGATAAGACGCCTAACAATTAAAATTGTTCTAATCACAAAAGTGATTCCGAACTAAAGCGGCTCTGGAACACAACTTGTCTTGAAATATTTTCGCGAAAAGCAGGTGACCTACTTATAATCCATTCCCATTTACTTCCAAATTTTCTGAAACTCTGTTAAAGTTCTACTTCCAGGATATCCCTCCGCCTCCTGCGAACAAAGCTTATTCGAGCCAAGAAAATTACACCACAGGGACAACGCACCGCATTCGTGCGCACTCAGTGTAATAGCATTTTGCATTAGAACTATTTATTTCTAAGCATTACCAACACACCTATTTGCTATCTGTTTATATTCGTATTAATTATAAATTACATATTATAATTTATAAATAAAATATAGGTAATAGTTGAATTGAACCAAAAATAAGGTACTTTCATGGAACTGAAATAAAAAAAGCTTGTGATACATAGCATATTAATGAAACAACCATATACGTCCTACACGAAGTTATTTTTCGAAGGCTCGATTCAAAAAGTGTGAGGAAAACCGCGAATGGACTACATCTGTTCGCCCGTGAGTTTCCAATAGTTGCCCGCGGAACGCTTTCGCCTTGATGCGCGCGTCTTTTCTGCCGCCCGCAGTTGCTTTCCCGCGCATTGTTCCGCGACAATACGCCAGCCGGCCGAAAGACGTCGCTTGCGGCGCAACACGCTCATTAGAAACTTGCGCCGTCCTAACACCGGCAATTGTTCACGCAGCGCCGCCATTTTGTCGACGGTCGCGTGGCCGCAGAGGCAACGAGAACTTCAAAGACTGTATTGTACCTCGTCCGTTTGCAGCACACAACACTGCAACGAACTGCTTTTATCATTGTTAAAGACATCACGTTTAATTTTAAAAAGAGAAGTGCTTCGTTATAAATATTTAGGTGTTGGTATTTTCCGTTAGTTTGTTTTTGGAAAAGCTTTTAATTACGGCAACCCATACTGTTATTGTTATTAGTTTAGTTCAAACACTGGGAAATCGGTCACAAAGTTGTAATAATAACAACCGGCGTGTGTGTGTGTATATAAGAAATTGTAATATGACACATTTTTAAACGTAAGAAACGAGAAGTTGTTAACATAATTANGTGTGTGTGTGTATATAAGAAATTGTAATATGACACATTTTTAAACGTAAGAAACGAGAAGTTGTTAACATAATTAAATATAATTCTATAACATGATTTCTTATTGCGAGAAAGTAAACAATCGCTGGCTCAAGTAGTGTGGTAGTGTTATAGGCTGTTCACGATAAAGTGAGCACTTTTTTAAGGCCGCGCTTAAATGTTCCTTTCAGCTTATTTGTATCATTTTGCCAATTGTTAATATAAAAATGGCCAACTCACTAATAAACACAGGGTTACATTTTACATTTACAGGTAACATTTTATAACTATCTAAAGTTAATGTCTGATGCAACAACAAAATATAATTGTTAGGTTATTATGCTTGCTAGGGGGACCTTAAAAAGTTCTCAGTTTACCATGAATAGCCTATATCTTATCATAATATTTGTAACTTGACTTGCCCAATATATTTGTACATTTTATTACTTCCATACATCTAATTCACGTAATAACCTAAATCAAAAGGAAATCAACCTCTAACCTCGCTTATAGTTCAAGTTTTTAAAATTTTGTAATGGAATATGACGATGTGTGATGACGTGGTAGCTAATAAATGCGTTAACTGAGCTAAACCTTGAGTCATCAAAATAACTAAACAGTTGATCCTTTATTCTCGATGTGGTATATCACGCGAGACTTCAATTTTTTTTAATGAAAGCTGTGTACATAATATTATGAACATACGTGTGTTAAAATCGGCGGTGAGCATTTAATAAAACATTATTACCAAAATTCAAAAGTAAAAAATAAATAAA
>NQII01009258.1:0-40232 GCA_002778355.1 Clitarchus hookeri | reverse complement strand
AAAAAAAACCATTTTTTTATATTTAAATCGCGGTTTTATACAAATAGCGACTTACATATAGTTCTTATCAATCCTTCACAAGTTTGCTTCACGCTCGTTGACTACGTTAGAATTCCTAATCATTAAGAAGTTGCCTACAGTAGTCATAGTAAATGAGTTTCGTTTTAAAGTCCACACTCTGACGTTTACGGCAAATTCCAGCAAAACGACCGTCAACTAAGTTTTGAAGGGATTTTAATTATAAAGTTTTTTTTTTCATTGCTATTTTTGGGTATTATTGTTTAGTAAGAAATAGTTCTCATGCAAAATACTATTAAACTGAATGCGCACAAATTAGGTGTGCTGTCCCTTTGGTGTAATTTTCTAGACTTAGTTACGCTCTGTTTGCATGAGGCGGAATAATATCCTGAAAGCATAACTTTTACAGAGCTTCAGAAAAATTGGAAGTAACCGTGATCGGACTATAGTGAATCCAATTGGCTGACGCCTGCTGCTGAAGTTCGCGGTATAAACGACTGCTTCACTTCTGTGTTCTTATCTATTCAGCGACCGGAAATATTTCGCTTATCGAATTCCCTGATGATTCTCGTTTAGAGTGCAAGGAAAATTTTCTATGGAAAGTTAATCTTTCGCAAAGAAATAAAATACGACACGAGCCCGTGTTGCCAAGCTTCTTGCACCACTGTGCCTTCGGTGCAATCCATTCCTCGTACGGTCGATGCATGATCAACGAGCCGTGCGTTGGTCGGGGAACGGCGTGGTCTCGCAGAACAAGATTGCCGAGTGAAGAACGCGAGCCAAGGTTCCTGGAGTGCAGGGAAGGGATGCGGGGTTCGAAAGGAGAGAAATGGAGGAAATTCATCAGGTTTAAACGCCGGCCTGCGACAGCAACGGTCGGTCCGGCCGTCATTTTCTTCGGTCACCGCCCTTAACGCAGTTTCCTCTTGTAGACCTCTGGACCACGACTCTCTCTCTCTCTCTCTCTCTCTCTATACTCGTCTTTTCTTATTTTCCAATCAGACACCGCGCCCTCTCTCCACAAGGGCGGACGCACCGCCATGTTCGTGGTGTGTTAGCTGTAGTCGTAAAATCGCGGGCCCTTTCCTACCTCATCAACACTAACGACGCTTCAGTCGCCAGGGGGAAAAAAAGTTACGCCGATCAGGACATGATGCACGGGAGGTTTGAAGCAGACGTCGCAGATACCACTCAATATACTCGCATGTATACACGCGAGACTATTTAGAAGTGCTAGTAACTTAACCTAGGTATGTGTGTACCAAAAAATTTTCGAAACAATATTGCTGTTGACGGTATTTTACTTGTATTGTATATTTTATAAGGAGGAGGACTTGCATTTTTAAACAAAATACGTTGAGTCTCGCATATAAACTTACAACGGTAAAATTTCTTATTCGGAGTAGTAGACACAAAACTGGAGGTTTAGAAATAATACCAACGATAACGGTACTGGTAACTTAAATATATTTGAGAAACCTTAACCTCGTTTCGTTTCTACAATTCTGAGTAAATATCTTAACCAGACAATTTTTTTTTTCGCTTTGATGTATACAATGATACTGTAAAATAAGACCTACGGTTATCATACTTATCGATAAGAACTAATTTTTTTAACACGTATTTAAACTGCTTCTAGTAAATCGCATAGACCAAGATGTAACGCATGGCTCCGTTGTGCACCACTCGTCTAAACAACAGTCGGGAAGGAGGCCACAGACGAGTTTGTTAACTATCAAAGCATAACATCGGGCCCAAATGGAATTCATCAACCATATGAGAAATGCGCAAAGAGCGACGGAAAATGTGGGTCCAGCTAACCCAAGGGGAATTTCAGTGTGATTAAAACAAACTACGAGAACACTCCGCCTCCGGCGCACAACGGGAGCCAATCAGAACGGATTACGTCAACACATACACGTGGAGGGGCGCGAAGAGTGGACTGGGCTACGAGGGCTGTGAGCGACACAGTCGGCGATTGTCATCAGGCTGGTCAGCTGCGGGTCCTGGAGCGGAGACGTCCGACATCGGGGCAACGAGTCCAGGGTGCGAGACTAGGGTGAGTTCCGTCTCAACCACGCTCCTTTTCTTAACTAATTAACCTTCGCCTTTCTCCTTTTCCCTTGGCCAGTAAATGCTCTAGTCCCTCTTTGATTAATTAATTATCTTATCCTGATACCTTATCCTATCCCTCAATAACATAATAGTTTATGAGCTGGTCAATATCATAACAAAGCGCTGTGTAAAACACACTAATGCGCGTAGCAAAGAGGACAAAACAACCCACAAGTTTCCAGTAGAATCCTCAGTCACAGTAGTAACAGCAAGTTGATGTTCGCCTTTGTGCTGTTAAACTCGCTCGTGTGCTGGAATTATTATGATGCCGTATTTACACGATGTCTAACATAACAGAAACAATATGTGTGTGCGGGACAAAAGGTGTATTCTTTCAGCTTGTTTGAATGCGTAAGCGCGTTCTCTAATTGTGACAATAACGAAGCTTGCAGTTTTATAGCGCTTTATTCGGCGACAAAAAGTGAAAAGCAGGAAATGTTTATTTCATTTTGTAATAAAGCAAGTTCCTGAATAATGTGCACTGTCGTTTTCTTACTTGTCGGAATTTTAACTGGAGCAAGTATTTTTAAGGGGTAGCGAAATTTCGCGAAAATACGTTTCAAAACACGGTACGGTCGTTTACCTGTCTTGATTGGCTGAATTACTTTTCGGCACGTGTTAACTGTCTGCTCACGAATCACGCAGGAGCCGTGCCGATGTTGCCGGACTCTGAGTGGCTCGGTCACATATGAAAACGCCTTCTCAAGCAGACAGCAACCAATGGCAACAGACGAACTGATGATGGGTGCTTATAGTATTGAATTATACCGTGTTCTCATATTTTTTCGCGAGAAATCACTAACTATAAGTATTTGGGATGAATAACTTTATCTGTAATACGTCAGAGGCAACACCTGAACAATTGTATTCAATTCAATCTTATAATTATAAATGAGTAAATAATACTAATAAAATGCACGATATGACCAATTGGGAAATCAACGTAGGCCTAATGGAAAGGTAAGCTGGTAACCGATTTGGAAGTGGAATACACATAGAATGGTGATGATACATCACTTGGGGGAAAAACGAAGTCCCACACAACTTGAAAACTTGTTTGTTGGAATGAAACCTGCAACCCGTGAACGTGTTTCATTTAATGCACTGTGTATTCACTTAGTAGTATATTGCATCTGATTTGTCCATATTCATTACCACGCCACAAATATTCATGTTGTGTACAACACACACACACACATATATATATACTACTTGGGAAATAGGCTTACCTCCTTCTCTAGCGTCCACGTGGCATGGTGTGTCACTGTTCTTGCGCACTAGTAAAACGAGAACCGTTTATGCGCTCCCGGTAAGTTGGTATTCACACTCGCAATGTACTTCGTGGACAGTGAAATATTTTTGCATGTTTTAAAAACAATTATTTGAAAACTAGTTGCAGATAATTTTCTGTAATCATCACAAGAAAATTTTTTTGCATCTTTACAACATACTGTATTATGAAATATATAAAATCGTTTATGTATCTCCATCTTTATCAAAAATTTAAAGTCTTCAATACTAGCTTATTCAATTTCAACTTAAGTTTTTGCACATACCAGAATAACGTGTTGTAAAACTTGCTCTGAATTACTTGTAGTGTTACAAAAATTATCTCAACAACTAGTTTCCAGCGAATTTTTGTGAATATACCAATTTATTTTTTCAGTTTGCGCCTACTTAGGCTTGTCTGATTAAGAGAACTCCCTGGCAAAACATTTTCTGTAAAATCAGTGTTTGTGAATGTACGTGTATCTCAGTAAATAAACGGTCTGGGAATACTCCCACCCCCCACAAAATATAAAAAAAAACTGTAATCTACAGCCACCACTTTTTACTTTAACCTTATTAAATATATTCCAAGAGAAAAATTAGCTAACGAGAATGGTGAAAACCAGCATTTCTAGGGCTTTTCTGCGCAGCTTCCTGAAGGGAAAAGAAAACGGGACTAAGTGGCATCTGAAGTTTAATCCAATGGTTTTCATCAAGTGTAATAATATCCTGCTGTTACAGATCTAATTTGCGAGCAATTCAGCTGCACGGAAGTTCATTTCGCAGCCTTGGGATGCCCCGTTGCAGTGTTTCCTTATGGCCCGATGTGACCTCGAGGGGTTTAAGACCTTTTACTGGGGATTTCCCTCAATGTCAGGAATGTGGCCTTGCCAACTTTCGCAAGGAAAATACTCACAGTCGATGTAACTTAATTTTCATTACAAAGAAACTTGAGAATCTAATACTTCAGTTATATTTCCGACCTTTGCTTAAGTGTTTTTTAGTTTATAGGTTGTTCGTGGATTTTACAGCAAAATAACATCGAACGAGAAACTCGTAAATACCTTTCTCTTTCGAAGTATTATAGCCTGGTAGTTTCTAAAGTACAATATATTTCAACTCGTTTTACTCCCTTCCTGTAATAAATCGGCATCCTTTTCCTTCAGACGTTTTCCTTCTCTTCAGTTTCTCTGGACTTTTTTTTTTAGTACTAAAATTGTACCCCACGTGAATAAATGCGCGGCAGGAACATAATTCTCAATTCCACTCCCCGCCAAAGGCCGCTTTACCTCCACCCAACAGCGTGGCCCATAAAGTTTTTTTGCTCGACCCGCTGGCGAAGTAGCGCGAGGGAAATGAGCGAGAAAGTGTATTCTTCACAGACTCCAGCGACTGATGAGAACCAATTTTCCGCGGAGCTTTCCGCGCTTTATGACCCTGCGCGCGCACGTTATTCCAATAATTATGCTGTCGGAAGAAAGACGTAGGAGATTTGTAAACGTACTTTTACGTCCAAAAAATATTCGCGTGCGTAAACGCAAGTACAGAGATAACGAAAGCCTTTACACCTCTCTATGCTCAGGCTCATGTGCTAGGATTGTGAAGTTTCATGTAACGAAACCACACAAAGATAGCATGAGTTGGTGTTTCTGGCTTTCTGTTATACAAGAAGAATATATTAATTCTAATGATAGTAGAGCAATACGTATATAACTAGCAACTTCTTAGAAACTGGCTCTATCGAAGGCAATATTCATGTCACCTAACGTCGTTGGGTGGCTTACAGGAACATTTTATTTAAAAAAATATTATGCCCCGAGAACAGAACCCATCAGATTTAATAACAAGACAAGTATATTAGTCAGTATTCATCAGGGTGCATTAAATAAAACGGGATTATAAAACGCGTGAACAATAAAACATGTTACTAAAGCAGAACAAAATATTTTAGTCCAAATACGTTAAGTCAGCCTTAAACCCGTTCTTGTCACACGTTAATTTCCGAGTTCACTTTTGCAATCGCGTAATTTTTTTGGTACGCACTGTACTTGCGTTGAGAACTTATCTTGCAACCAGTGAACAACGTCCTGCGTGTGATCGATGATATTGGCACGTCAACGATGTGCAGAACATTTCACAAATCAGATTAGCTGCGAGAAACACCGGACGCTGATGCTTTGCTGTGTATAGTTCCCCTCAAAAATATAATTAATGTGCCTTGTGTCTACAAACGTGGGCACAGTGATTGGACGTGTTAAATATACTTAACGTAACTGTACACAAGTATAGTCTATTCGCAGTTTCTTCGCAATTTTTGAATCGAACCTTTAAAAAATCACCCCGTGATGACGTACTTGGTTGTTTCCTAAATATATCATGTATCACAAGCGTTTTATACATGTGTTACTTAAAAATGTCTTACTTTTTATTAAATTGAACTCGTACTTACATTTTATACATACATTATAATATATCGTTTACAATAAATTAATAAAAACGGCGAGAAATAGGTGTGTTGGTAATAATGCATACTGAGAAATAGTTCTTATACAAAATATTATTACACTGAGTGCGCATGAATGCGGTGCGTTGTCCCTTTGGTGTAATTTGTATGCGGCGGAGGTATATATTGGAAGTAGAACTTCAGCAGAGCTTCGGAAAAGTTGGAAGTAACCGTGAATGTACTATACCCGAAAGTAGTATTCACAAGCAACAAGACGCTGTTACCAAAAACAGGGCCCTGGCCCGATCGATAAGCAAGATGCAGACACCACAATTTATGACAGTAATTCGCCCTGCTAGACAATAATGGCTGCAGATCTCCTTGGCTTCAGCAAGGAAATAAAGTGGGACAGAATTGACATGCTCTTTTATCTCCCGGCATTTGCTAAAAAGTAATCCGATTTGGACTCGTGATTGTCCTGGACAGACCAGTGCTTTTGTGATGTTCCAGCAGCAGGGCTTTTGTAATGTTCCAGCGGCGCTGGAGGATGTTATGGAATCCAGTCACGCACGTCTGCAGCGAGACGCGTTCTGCCTCTTGTCAACCATTGCTGGCCATGCGCTAATCCACTTACCAGGGTCAATCTCGAAAAAAAATTAAAAATCCAACATAGCCGCCGGATAAAATGAAAGAGCAAACGCCGAACTAATTACGATGACTGAAATATCAAAGGAAACACTCCCACGTTCTTGCGCATTGCACAAAATTTATATTCGCAATAACCCACGCAGATATATATATATATATATATAATTTTGTAGTTTCCATTTCAACGGAATATTGGCTCCCAGAGAGTTTTTGAACCTGGAATCGATGAGCCGAGATCACTAGGGTGAAGTTACGAGGAGAGATAGTTGACCTTGACCTACTTTTATTGTTCCAGTAAGTGGGGCGTTGAAGAAAATTCCGTGTGTCAAGATGCATGTAACTGAGTACTAGGATCTCAGGCCTTGTTGTAGGGACATGCTCGGTGCGATCTTATGAATCAGACCGGGGCTTCGGATTTGGTCAACTTCGGTGAGCGCTGGTCATGTCTGCGTTGAGAGGGCGTGATCCCTCCTCCCCGCCGACTGGGCGGCCGGGGTGCGGAATGGCCGTAATGGCTAAGAGCGCCTCGTTAAAAAATAAGAGCATGNCGACTGGGCGGCCGGGGTGCGGAATGGCCGTAATGGCTAAGAGCGCCTCGTTAAAAAATAAGAGCATGGCTGTGTATCATACTTATATATATATATATATATGTCAAGATGCATGAAAATTCTGTTAATCTTTTTTAAATCAGCTTTTACCGCAAATACTAACGGTGTGAAACGTTTTGCAGTAATTTATACTATAACATTTCAGACTATACTACAGAGCAGTTAAGAATACAGAGGTGAAATAGCCGCTTATAACGTGAAATACAGCCACACACGCTAGCAAAATGGCGTCACCGGACAGCAAAATGTCGGAAGGTCGTTCGCCAATCAGCGTCTGGTATCCAACTCACCAGCCTGTAATCCAGCCAGTAGAGGACGCAGTAGCTTGCCAGACACGAGGACCGTCTCCAGTACTTCGCGCCGCCAATCAGACAGCGTAGTCCATTCTCGGCTACTTCTCATTTTTCTGAAGCCCTGCTAAAGTTATATTTCCAGGATATTCCTCCGCCTCATGCAACCAAAGGTGAACCAAGTCTATAAAATTACACCAAAGGGAGAACGCACCGCATTCGTGCGTACTCCGTGTAATAATATTTTGCATGATAACTGTTTATTACTAGGCATTACCAACATACCTATGTTCTCCCTATTTTATTCATATTATTTAAAAATAGTATATTATAATTTAGAAATAAAACAAATGTACAAATTCTATTTAACGAAACAAACAGGTATNATTATTTAAAAATAGTATATTATAATTTAGAAATAAAACAAATGTACAAATTCTATTTAACGAAACAAACAGGTATGTTTTATGTCAATACGAGTAAAAATCTCCTGTGATGCATAATAACCAAGTAAGTCGTACATCGTGTGTAAAGAAACCGCTAATAAACTTTAGTCTAAAAATGTCACGTTTCATAAGCGTTTTATACCTGTATTAAAATAAAAAAAATAACTTATTTTGATTTTTGGTCCCGCCATCCTGATTGCTGTTTCCCAAGGTTTTCCGAAATCACTCTAGGCAAATGGTGGGATGGTCTACTCCTTCCCCGTTCCTCTACTTCGGCCTTATCACGGTCCGGTGAAACTCAAAACACGTAATAAAAATGCGTTAAAAAATATATCCACTGTAGTCGATATTAGACTGAAAGAAAAGTTTCCAGTGAGGTGATGGGGGCCGCGGTGGTGTGGTGGTCAGACTACTCGCCTCCCACCTAAGCGAACCGGGTTTAGATTCCAGGCGGGGATGCTCTCGCGGATTTTTTGCAAGTGGAAATCGTGCCGGACGATGTTGCTGGTCAGCGGATTTTCTCGGTGATCTCCCGTTTCCCCCCCGCCCTTGAATTCCGGCGCTGCTCCACGCTCACCTCACTTCACTCTCGTCAGCTCTCAAGACCTCGATGTTAAGAGCCCGCCCAAATCTCTCCGCTCCACTCCAGCGAGGCGGTATCGATCCTTGTTAAGTGAGTCAGGCCTCGGAGGAAGACTGTGTGTGGTCCCGACATTATTTTCACAGCCACAGACTCGGAAGAAGGAATTCCGAGATCAGCTAGCCTTCCTTGTTTGTCTCTCGGCAAAAGTGACACTTCGGAAACTTAGATTAGATTGTACGCGCCACTGGAGTAGCCGCTGGCGAAATCGGGCTGGGCTAGCCTGCCGTCTCGGCGAGAAGTAGGACATTTCGTCCAGAAATCTGCGAATTGCTGCCACGGCGCGTTTGCGAGCACGCAGAGTAATCGTTGGCCTCGGGGGAGAGGCCGTATATAACTGCATGCGCGCAGTAGATATTGCCGTTGTTGGGTGAGTCGTGGGTCTGATGCATGCCAGCCTCTCACGAGTAGACAAAAACGAGAAAGACAGTTTTAAGATCAGCAATTCCTTCATGTGGAAGAAATTCATAAATGTTCAGTGCTTGAAAATTTTTTTTGCTGTGTTTTTAAGATGTTTAACGGGTGCGTAATATAATAAAATTATAAATTTGAAAAAAAAAGTAGACGTATAAGCATTTTCACCTTAAATTTTGTGAAAAAAATTTTAAAAAAGAAATACGAGTACAATGTCTCGTTTCAGTTTCAATTTTCCGAAGAAATTTCTTTGAAGTATGGCGTTTTGTTTGCCTGTGACTACGGTTTAACTTCAGACTATTTTGAATTACATTTTTTTTGTTGAAGTTAAAATAAAATTATTGTCTTACTACTTAAAGAATTTCCATTAAATGTTATCTCACTCATGGGCACGAGCACGGGGCGTGTGCGGGGTGTACCCAAGCACGCCCAATGACCAGCGTATTTATTAATTTAAAATTGTGGTCTTTCAGATTTATTTATTTATAATGTTCAATTTAAGTGTGCACTTTTCAAACCAAAGTTTAACTTTTATAGAGTCAGTCCATAATTTGAACGTTCTTGTTTTCNTAATTTAAGTGTGCACTTTTCAAACCAAAGTTTAACTTTTATAGAGTCAGTCCATAATTTGAACGTTCTTGTTTTCTTGGAACTATTTTCAATGAGGCAAGTGTATATTTTCTATATAATAGAAGTGAATAGTTAATTAACATAGTGTTCTAATTAATTTATCTAACTCAAGTAAATATTCCACTGCTTCGGTTACGGATAAGTTTGACATACAAGGTGACTAATGTAACTTTAAGTAATAGAAGTCAGTATTAATTTGAGTTATTGTGTTAATAGATTAATTTACTTTTTCAAATTCATACAAATTAGTCTTTCATGGCCGAGTTTTCCATAAATATTTTAGGAAATAATACGAAATTTTGTTTTCTTATAACATCCTATTTCGGTACAACTTTTGCGTATTAGCACTATTTTAAACCTTAAAATCAAAAGATTTGCTGGGGGAAACCCTTCTGACCACCATTTTTATGTGGCCATCGGCGTTTCTTTAACTTTGATGATTTTTGCGCACGCTTACTATATTATTCTAATTACATTAACAGTTATTTAGAACTGTACCCAAATATGCATGCTAATTATGCAAAAAATTTACATTTTTATTGCAAAAAAATATAAATTGGAAATTCCCAGAATTTCCGTAATTAATTTTATAAATTGTTTTCCATATTTTTTTTATAGTATGGCCTACTACCAGTTTTACGATGAGATATAATACTACAGAATTTTAAAACTTCCTAAAAATATATATAAAGTCATTTTTGGCACTTGAACGCCCTTGTGGGTCTATAGGCCACTTTTGCACGACGCGAACATCGCAGAAGTTCTTCAAGGAAGCACTTCGTATCAGGCAGTAGTCATTCCGTTCATGTCGTTTCGGATGAATTGGCGTATGGTTCAGATGTGAAACACAAATCACGACCCGCTCGTCGTAAGAAGAGAGACGTTAGAAGTTACTGGCCGCCAAATAATGTTTTTCAAGGACAAACACCAAGGAAAACAAAGCGTATATGTTACTGTCATTGACGGTTATGGCTGTTTCGAAAACTTCTCGAGGCGAACGTAGGGGAAATTCAGTCTTTAAAAATACATAATTTTTGCCAGCTGTGGAATATGGTTTTCATTAACGAAAACAACAGAGTTGTCACGTTATCAAGGTAAAAATACATCTAATATATAAAATTCTCCCGTCACAGTGTTAGTCACTGAACTCCTCCGAAACGGCTGGACCGATTTTTATGAAATTTTTTATGTATACTCGGTAGGTCTGAGAATAGATTTATATCTATTTTTTACACCCCTAAGTAATAAGGGTGGCCACCCCCAAACAATTTTTTTTTATTGTTTGAACAAAATTTTTATTTTTTATTTTTTTATGATGTGGCATCAAAAAATACATACCCTCCTAAATTTTCACCCTTCTACCACCAACCCTTATTTTTCCACCAACCCATATCTACCACCAACCCACATCCTCACACACTTACAATAAGTTATAGTTATTTTTTTCTAATACTATAATCACTAGAAATACTTTTTATGGCAAAACAACGTTTGCCGGGTCAGCTAGTTTATAAATAAAATATAAGTAAAAGCTCAATTTAACCCGAAATAAGATACTTTTACGTTCGCACAGTATAAAACGCTTGTGATGCGTGATGTATTTAGGAAACAGACAAACATGTCATAATTGGAGTGTTTTTCCAAAGGTTTGACTAAAAAAAGAGTGTGAAAAACTGCGAATAGACTTAACTGATTATTTCGTGGGCTGTTGTCCAAGTCGAAGTCCTTTTCGGTGCTAGGAACAAATTGCAACACTTAGATAAAGAGAAATGCTGCACAAACACATGACATTGCCTGAACTTGATGTTTCGCAACTCGGACGGACGTCACGAAGCAAAAAGCAAAACTACACTTCCTTTTTTAAAAGCGTGGTTCTCATCAAGACATAGTGATTAGTACCTGAAGTCGTTTCTTTCATCCCCAACTCTTAGTTCTATTTGAAGCTATGTCACAGAATATATAAGTACAAACAGACGAAATGACTTGGAAGTTCCTTTGACGGGGGGCGAACCGTTTCTCTAATTGGCCGCGCGAGTCTCTAGGGACGGGCTCTGCGTGTGATTGGTTAACGAGTGCTGCGAAATGTTCCCTATCGGCTGGGCTGCCGGCAGCGAATTAAGTTACAAGGCGCTGATTGGTGAACGACGTCCCGACATTTTGCTGGCCAGTGACGCCATTTTGTTGGCGCGTGTGGCTGTACTTCACGGTACAAGTGTTTCATCTCTGTATTCTTAAGTATTCTGTGGCTGGTTGTGTTGCGAGTAGAGACCTGAAAAATTCGCGGATTCATTTCGGGACAAGCTAGAATTCGAAACACGTTGTGTTTATAAAACTTCAGCCATTGGTCCACACGGTGTTTGTGTGGAGGACCTCTTCCGACCGGGTTAGCAGCGGTTCTACTGTGACAGCAGACAACCAATGTGCGGTTGATATCGCCGTATTTGTACAAACGACTGGAGAGTCTAGCCTGCAGGTCATTGAACTCGCGAATTTTTCTGGTCTCTAGTTGCGAGGCTAGTTAATTTATCCATTAGAGAGAGGAAACTATTTTCCATCCCAGTTCATGTCAACGTTGGTATCGTTAAAAAAAAAATTCCAGCAGTGAACCATTATAGCTCGTTCTCGTTAAACAAAAACTTTAAAAAAATATAATTGCAGTTTATCAAAATATATTCTTAGTATAAACCAACCATTTTCAAAATTTACTCGGTCACCCTGCTCTTGCCTAGCCATCTAGTATCAAGCGACTTCAGTAAACGGAATCTCCTGCACACTCGCAGCAGAACAAACCACCCATGAGACGTCTAAATGTAGCAAAAAGACGAACATACTCTCCGACCCTCCCACGCTGGTCGAGTTGTGAGGCGGTCAGGAGCCATGTGCGACAAGGAGGTAGGAGAGGGATGAAGGCAAAGAAGAAGGAAGACGAAAGGAGAGCGTTCTAGAGGAAAAAATAAAAGAACAACGCCGAAGTTGCGGGTGATTAAAAAAATAAACGATGCGACATTTCGACAAATTCGATTACTTTCTACGAGCCATCTATTCGGAGCAATTTGTGATTGTAGTAATATTTTTTGTGAAAATATTTTAATTAATATCCTTGTAAAGGAAAATTGACTCAAAAACCGTATTACAAAATCTGGCAGACTGAGAAAGTTACTTTCTGATGCCAGTGATATGGGGGTATTTTAATTCTATTATTGGTTCCTCATTGTTACTTAAATTTTTTGTATATCCTACTAGTTTTCGCTCCATGTACTTATATGGTTTCATTGTTTTTTTTCGTGTTTCTTTTATATTAAGTGTCCCTATTTTCAAACTTTGTCTTTGAACTTTAGGTTCGTTTTGCCCAATACAACAACTGAAAATCATTGTCCTTGTGTTTAGCCTAATTTTTTAGTAGTAGCAGTGAGTAGACTTGACTTCAAAAAATAGTGGCACATAATAATATTTTAATGCGCTAGTATTTTAGAATTATTATCAACTGTCACACATACCTATTAGGCTCTGAAGAAACACATTTGGGAAAACTCTTTCAACTTCACAAACAGTTTTTTTTTTTTAGCGCTAGAACTTTAGTGTAAACTTAAACTCCGGTTGCGATGAAATGAGATGAGGACGGAGCAGCGAGTGAATGCGATAATAAGGAAACTTGGCTACCCTGATAACGAATGATTAGCTAGCAGAAACGTCTGCTTGATAATCGGGAGTGACTCCGACGGAATCGAACCCTAGTAATCTGATCGCTAAAGTAACCAGAAATGTTCCGTGACACGTATCAAGTGTTGTGTGCACCCTTTCCCAGGCATATATCTCTCACCTGTGATGTGGATTTACCGCCACGCCGTTACAATTCCGAGCCCGCGAAGAAACTGCGAATGTATCTATTTACAACGTGTGCCGTAATCCGTTCGCGGTTACTTCACGCTTTTATGAGGCCCTGCTAAAGTTATACTTCCAGGATATTACTCCGCCTCGTGCAAACTAAGCTTAACTAAGTCCAGAAAATTACACCAAAGGACCACGCACCAAATTCTTGCGAACTCAGTAGTAATAAAATGCTGCATGAGAACTATTTCTTACTAAGCGCTACCAACAAAAATGTTTTCTCACTGTTTTTATTGATATTTATTGTGAATGAAGTATTATAATTTATAATTAAAATATAGGTAAAACTTTAATTTAACGAAAAATTATATACTTTTATGTTAACAGTGGTATAAAACGCTCGTGATACATAGCATATTTAGGAAATAACTAAACACGTCATACATGGGGTTATTTTTCAAAGGTTTGATTCAAAAAGTGTGAAGTAGCCGTGAATGGACTATAATAGAATTGTCTTATAGGAAAGAACCGTCAACTGGGACACTGTGGGTAACTTGGGACAATTGAAAGGAAAAGGAAATTTTTTTTTTTTGGGTACGTGGCGTCATGAAGTTGAATTATACAGTATTCGCTTTACTCAGAACTGTTTTATGTGCAAAAAAAATTCTTAAAGTGTATCAAGTATACCCAGTTGACGAAACCAATAACTCTGCACCAGAGTTAATAACACAGAGTTGAGAAGCTGAGTTCACGGAACGATGAGAATAAGGGCCCGAGTCACAGAGTTCTTAAGTGTACAGAGGTGAAACAGCAACTTATTCCGCGGACTCCAGCCACACACGCCAGCAAAATGGCGTCGCAGGCCAGCAGCACGATGGAACGCCGTTCGGCCAATCAGCGCGCCTGGTAACCTACTTGCCGGCCGGCAGCCCAGTCAGTAGGGAGCCTTTCGCAACACGCAATATTAAAGGCTATCTACTACCTAGGGATTTTTTTTTTTTGCGTTTGAGGCCGAGAAGCGCGGGAGCTCTAAGGGCGACACTGCCACGCGCATCAAGTGCGCCATCACCGCTATGCGCAAGGCTCTCAACAGGCGTGCAGTGTTCTCGTCGCGCTGCGTGTACCTATGGGACTTTCAGCGGTGACCCTATTATTTTATTGGTGGAAAGTCTGCAGGAAGGTTCAATGCAGGGCCCTTAAGTATATTTGTACGTGTCTCGCGCGTTTATTTTGAGATGCTGCACATTTGAAAAAAAGCCGTTTTTAGCCATGTTCACTGTTAATTGAGCATCATTGGAAACTCTGTTTAAGATCTACTTTTCTCTCATCTTGTATCCTTCCACTACATGTAAGATTATCGTTGTCGTGGGCCCGTCTAAATTTATACATGCGTCATCCAAGTACAAACAGTGAACATTTTATAAAGGTAAATGTGCTAGAAATATACAAATTCGTACTCTCATGCAAACTGAAGGAAAAAAACGCATATTTCAATAGCCAAAAACTTACAAATCACGCTTCCAAAAAAAATATCAAGCCTTGCAACGATTTTTGTTAATTCGCTGGCAACTTAACGTGGAGCCCGCATGCCAGTTTGTACAGTACCAAACGTGTAGTTATGGTCAACGATTTTTTAAGAGGTTGATTTCGAATGTGCTCACTTTATGGCGAATAGCCCTTATCGCTATTGCGAACACTTTCAGCACCGCATTAATTTATGGTTTTTAGGTGTTGCAAATAATAAACATTTTGCATGAGAACTATTTCTTACTATTAATTACCAACACACCCATTTCCCCCCTTGTTTTTATTCACACTAATTGCAAATTAAATATTATAATTTGTACATAAGATATAAGTGAAATATCAATTTAATCAAAAATAAGATACTTTTATGTTAACAGCAGTATAAAACGCTTGTGATACATGGCATATTTGGGAAATAACTAAACACGTCATGCATGGTGAGATTTTTCATAGGTTTGATTCACAAAGTGCTGAGAAAACACTAATAGACTGTAGTTCCTAACGCAGAACAGTAGCACGGTTTGCGAATCAGTTACCCGCAGGAAAGATGACTGGGAATTACAGTCGCAGTATACTCGCAGTATACAGTGCAACACGTAACAACAAAAATTATTCATTCACAAGAGAGGATCTCAGGTAGAAACGCAGTATCGCTATATTCAAAATATTACGCGTATAGGAATAAATCACGTTATTAAAAAAAAAATCACGGAATGAAGGAAACGGAATGAATAGATACGGATAAACTTGTTTTCATTTACTTTATCATACAGTTCAAGTATTAGTTGGTTTAAATGGGTTAGCATCGCCTCATTACGCCAATCTGACCCCGGGACATTTTTTTTTTCCTAATAGAATTCTAACCCTTTGCTCTGCGTTCCATAAGGATGGCTAGCATCTATCGGAACAGGATAGTGGGTGTTGTAAGTATGGTTGGTTTGGGGAAAAAAAAGTCTAGAAGGATCAAGGAAAGCCCCCCTCCCCCTCCTTCCCGTTAGCGTTGCACCCCCTCAACAGGGCTGTGAGAGTAATGTCGCGACCCTGCTTTCAGTCCANCGTTGCACCCCCTCAACAGGGCTGTGAGAGTAATGTCGCGACCCTGCTTTCAGTCCATTAGCGGCTGACACGTGTCATATCTTCGCTAACAGTAACCCTGCTTTCTCCCGCCATTGACACAGTAAAGTTATTTTCCTTTCTTTTACCCTTCGTGACTCACATAGATTTCTACAGCGCGTTTTCGGTCCCCATCTGTCCGTTGTGCCCTCTCATCAGACTCCTTATTTCGGGTCGTGACCCCAGAGTAGTAAATAGGTGCGTTGGTAATGCCTAGAAATAAATAGTTCGCATGCAAAACATTATTATGCTATACGTGCACGAATGCGGTGCGTTATCCCTTTGGTGTAATTTTCTAGACTTGGTTAAGCTTTGTTTGCGTGAAACGAAGGAATATTCCGGAATATTCCTTCGTACATTCACAAAAGTTGTAAACAACCGGGAATGGACTATACACAGGTGTTAAAAGACTAAAAATTTGAGTGCTTGCAAATGGAATAGATAACATATCGGACTATTGAGCATGAATTTGTGTGTCACACACTTCTAATGAACGGCAACAGGAAACGTGCGGATCCAATGCACGTATGTTCGCAGACGTGCGTGTCCAGCAGTGCCGAGCCCAACGCATCAAGGAACAAATTCGAGAGGGAATGGCGTCTTCGGTGTGGTGCCTTGTGTTAGTATGTCAGCTAGGCCTGTGTGCTATAACCATTTCGGTGGCGCAAGTACATCCTCGCATTCCACCGGCCATTTCACGCATTCGGTCAATCAGGTAATTAACCTAATTAGCAAATACCTGCCGTATTCGCGTTATTCATTGGGATCACGGTACGCTGTAGAGTCCTGTACACATTCGAGTCGGACGTAATTTGTTCATCGGCAACTCCTAGCTGTAAATCCATCCCTCTTCTGAGAGGACTGCGATTGATTCGTGCACTTGACTAAGAAGTGTTTATTCATTGGCGCTGAGTTGCACAAAGGTACAGAGAATTTTATGAAACAGAGATGAAACAGCCGCATGCTCCGGGAACTCCAGCCGGTCACGCCCCCAAAATGGCGTCACTATCCAGCCAGCCCAGAAACACGTTGTATCACCGTTCGCCAATCAACGTCTGGTAACTTACTCGCCAGTCGGCAGCCTAGCCAATAGGAAACCTTTCGAAGGACGCCGTAGCCAATTAGATGCAAGACCCGTTCCAAAATCCTAGTGCAGCCTATTAGAGAATGGGTACGCCCGCGTCAAAGGAACCGCCACGCCTTTTCCTCTCTGTATACTTATCTATTATTTTCCCAGGGCGTGTCAATAAAATGGTGGTAGTAGTATATAAATTATAAGTTTGGGACAGGTATCAAGCATCAGCAGCCCCAGGAGCCCCCAGCCACCACGGATGTCGAGGTGGCTTGGGTCGGCCGTGTTGTGATGGCGCCCGATCACCATATTGGATCTTGATTACCTTGACCTTGAGCCCGTGATATTAAATGACCTTGAACCCAAATTTAAAAAAAATCGCAAAAAATGTTCTACCAACCCTCCCCGATAATAAACAATCGAGGAACATATAATGTTATCCTACCCTACCCCTCGCTCACCCCCAAACATCACCTCACCTCCGTCCCCATTCAAATAAAAAAATTTAGAAAAAAATTGCAAATTTTTTTTTAAATAATCGAAGACCATATAACGTTACCCTCACACTCATCCCACCACACTCACCCAACACCCTCCCATAAATAAAAAATATCGCAAAAAATCGATTAAAAAAATCTAGGAACATATAACGCTAACATCACACTCACCGCAACACCCCCCCCCCTCCACAACCACCCTTCTCCCGGCCATATCAAATCCTCACACTCCCCAGTCATAAAATTCAAGAAAACAATTGTAAAAATCGAAAGACATTAATAAAAGTGTAGGAACATATTACATCACTGGCTCAGACACCCATGCTGGTTGTTGGTGACCTTCACATCAATGATCTTAAACTCAAAAATCGAGAAAAAAATTGTAAAGAATCGAAAGAAAGTAATAAAAGTTTAGGAACATATTACATTACTCACCCCGACACCCATTTGGATGCCAGTGGCCTTGCAAACTAATAATTTAGAAAAAAAATTGTAAGAAATAAAAAAATCATAAAAATTAATGAACATATTATGTTACTAACTCCGACCCCATGATGGATGTTGGTGATATTGACACCATCACCTTGAAATCTAAAAATTGAAGAAAAAAAAAATTGCCAACAAATTGACGAACGGAATGTTCAATGGAAGAAATATCCTAATTTAGAACTATTCAGATTAATAATTTATTCTCATGTTAGCATACTTGAGAGCTATTTGCAAAAATAAAAGGTAATTATTGATTACGATCGTAATTAAATCAAGTTACTCAATTTACCGTATAGACTTATAGAATACATTGAATGTTTTTCTGTAATGCTTATATATATATAACTGTAAAATGAAACTTATATCAAACGAAAAACTTATGTTAACAGATTTTTAACATTTTAAAAAGCGTAATTATTAAAATAAAATTGAATTGAAGTACATTTAGAATTAAACAAAAAGAAAGAAACATATTGACTCTGCTGTTCTTTTTAGATTAACTGAGGTCAACTGGATTTTATATTTACGTATATATTATTTTTCTTATGAATTACAAGCATTTAGCGGAAGCTCAAAAACGTTGCAAGTTCAGTCTACATTTAAGAAGGCACGAAAGGAAGTTCATCGCTAATGAAGAAACAATTATGTTGGAATAGTGAGTTCAATTTCTAAATCTTATGAGACTGTTCTTTTTCAGTTGCCCTTGTGCAAACCACTCGAAAGTGAAATGTAACGAAAGTGCTTCCGTTTTGCTATCTCGTGTTGAACATAACTTGAAGTTGTAATGAAATACAGCTTTTCTATTTCTTATGTTTGTTATGATAAAGCGATAAAAGGCAGAGTGGAGATGACAGGTTTGGGATGCTCTTTCGGGGTATTCAGAATATATGAGGGCGAAGCAAGGTGAGTATGGAGCAGCGCTTGAATGCAGGGGGGAGGGAGACGGGAGATCCCCGAGAAAACCCTCCAACCAGCGACGTCATCAGGCACGTACGAAAATCCGGTAGTGACCCCACAGGGAATCGAACCCGGTTCGCATAGGTGGGAGGCGAGCACTCTAACCGCTACGCTACCGCAGCCCTGATAAAAGGCAGATTAGTTCGGGGGAATTTATCTGCTTGCCGCCTAAATTATTTAAAGCTTATGTGGGAAAAGTTGAAATACTGCTTCACACTTTCTGATTTACTGTTCCCATAAACATATGCATATGCATGCAGGTAATTTCACATTTTTTTATGGATATAAACTGGGTTTTTCAGGAGAAGTAAGTTTCGCTTTGGGCAAAGCTATCATGGACTGCATCTGCTTGTATTTCTACAACGTCCCCGCCACTGAACAGAATAATTAGCATGTGGCAGCGACTATACTGTTACTATCCTCGTAATTGACTGCGAAGGTTCCAATTATGTCCTCTTCATAACCCACACAACACTATTAACTCAAACGTGTGCATACAACTACGTAAAATCAATTGGAATCTGGTGACGGCTGATTTCCCAGGCACATTAATCTTTAGGGACAACGAGGTAAATAAATTCGTCTGTACGCTACCTTCCTTTGCGTTGATTACGAAATGTTCATTACGGGCGTAAATTGGAACGTAACGCATTGCGCATGCCGCCACAAGTAAAGGAATCTAAATTAAACACACCCAGGAGCGATTTTATTCCAAAGAATTCCATTACTAATTCGCGGGTCGTATTACGTTCGACGCCTATAAGGTGTGTGATATTCATAAAGTTTTCGGTACTGACTTGGTTCGCGATACGAACAATGGTAAAACCATTTGGTGAAAATAGGATAAATATTAAACGAAAACATTTTTAATGCACGTGCACCTGCATTACATAAGAATCTGCGATTTCGAGAAAAAAAACTGGAAAGTGCACTTTAAAGTAATTTACTAATTTGCGTGTCAAAGATAACACAATAAGGCATTGGCACATCAATCTTTACGATTAAAATTACGCTTCCTGCGGTATTACAGTCTCGCTCATTACACTTTAAATTTCGGAAATTTCCTTTAAATACAGGGTATTGTCAACTTTCTAAGATAACTAAATTAATTTCTCCTGAAAAGAAAAACCACTTCCTAATCTCCGGATAGGAAAACATTTTTGAACATCTGCAGAAGGGTATTAAAAAACGTTCCAAGTACTGTTAGGGCAATTTAAAAAAAAAGTGCTTGCATGCAATTGGACAGACTTGACGTGGGTCGCTAGTTCAACACCCGACCGTCTGCAGATGTAGTAGTNAGCTATCATGGACTGCATCTGCTTGTATTTCTACAACGTCCCCGCCACTGAACAGAATAATTAGCATGTGGCAGCGGCTATACTGTTACTATCCTCGTAATTGACTGCGAAGGTTCCAATTATATCCTCTTCATAACCCACACAACACTATTAACTCAAACGTGTGCATACAACTACGTAAAATCAATTGGAATCTGGTGACGGCTGATTTCCCAGGCACATTAATCTTTAGGGACAACGAGGTAAATAAATTCGTCTGTACGCTACCTTCCTTTGCGTTGATTACGAAATGTTCATTACGGGCGTAAATTGGAACGTAACGCATTGCGCATGCCGCCACAAGTAAAGGAATCTAAATTAAACACACCCAGGAGCGATTTTATTCCAAAGAATTCCATTACTAATTCGCGGGTCGTATTACGTTCGACGCCTATAAGGTGTGTGATATTCATAAAGTTTTCGGTACTGACTTGGTTCGCGATACGAACAATGGTAAAACCATTTGGTGAAAATAGGATAAATATTAAACGAAAACATTTTTAATGCACGTGCACCTGCATTACATAAGAATCTGCGATTTCGAGAAAAAAAACTGGAAAGTGCACTTTAAAGTAATTTACTAATTTGCGTGTCAAAGATAACACAATAAGGCATTGGCACATCAATCTTTACGATTAAAATTACGCTTCCTGCGGTATTACAGTCTCGCTCATTACACTTTAAATTTCGGAAATTTCCTTTAAATACAGGGTATTGTCAACTTTCTAAGATAACTAAATTAATTTCTCCTGAAAAAAAAAACCACTTCCTAATCTCCGGATAGGAAAACAATTTTGAACATCTGCAGAAGGGTATTAAAAAACGTTCCAAGTACTGTTAGGGCAATTTTAAAAACAAGTGCTTGCATGCAATTGGACAGACTTGACGTGGGTCGCTAGTTCAACACCCGACCGTCTGCAGATGTAGTAGTTTCTCGTTTCCCATCTCCATCCGCAACGACGCCAACAGTCCCGCACTAAATGATTCAATTGCGGTACCATCAGAACGCTAATCTCCTAACCCTGAAGTTCTGGTTTGATTCCCGGCGGATCGGAGTTCGTATTTTCATCTTTTCCCATGTTGGTAATAGGGCACACGAATTTGTGCACCGCTTGGCGGGGTAACACCACAGAATAGAGATGACGCATGGACCGATTTTCATCTTCCACGCAGATCCTTGACTCGCCCATCGTTAATTCAGCTGTCAAGGTCACATTGTCAGCAGTGATCAACGTGTTTGTTTACATCTGGATTATCAACAGACGCTCCCTATTACACGAATAAAATGTTTCGACTTACTTGTTGAGGAAGTGTAAAAACATCTCAAAACATTATTCTAACCTCAAGCCTTATCCAGTTGTTTATAATTGGCAGAAAGTCAGGCCAGTGTTGAAACACTAAGAGTGGTTACTGCGTAGTCAGACTACTCGCATCCCACCTGCGCGAACTGGGTTCGATTCCCGGATTTTCGCATGTGGGAATCGTGTCGTACGATACCGTTGTTCGGTGGATTTTCTCGGGGATCTCCCGTTTCCTCCCGCCCTTGCATTCCGGCGCTGCTACATACTCTCCTCACATCACCCTCATCGACTCTTCAAGACCTCGATGTTGAGAGCTGTCCAAACCTCCCCACTTCTGGTTACTGTGCAGCTGACATACGCACTCTACTCCGTATTCTTCCCACGGGTGACGCCCATCGAACGACGGGCTTTCGAGGTCGTAGATCCAATGCGCTCCTCGTTATGCGTAAAGCGCGACATGGAAAGAATATCCAGGATGTAATTCAAGGGAGCACCCCGACGAAGCTNGGCTCCTCGTTATGCGTAAAGCGCGACATGGAAAGAATATCCAGGATGTAATTCAAGGGAGCACCCCGACGAAGCTTCTCGCGTGGGAAACGTGGCGGACGTTGGAAATGGTCGGTGAGATTTCTCGGACTACTGTTGTTCCGTTTATGACTCTGAGTTAGGGCCTCGTATCACGTCACGTTCCGTCGGTAGTGACCTGACTTCTGCGATCAGCCGACAACTTGTGTACCACGTCCCAAGGTCACTTCTGACCTATTTTTTAAGGCAGAGCCGTTGAGCAACCAATCTCCAGTGAAGCAATCAATCACACATGCAAACGACGAGACACAGTTGTCAATAGGCAATGAAATCGTGAATTGCGTCCAATTAGGCATAGGATACTGAAGTTTAGCATGTTATACGCTGTTCACGGAAAACGGAGCACTTTTGAAATCAACCTTTGGAAAACTGCCACTGCCCCCTACCTGCATATATTTTAACTGTCACACTGACTGGCATGCGCCCAGTAAAGCTGGTTACAACGGAGGGAAAGGAGTTAAATGTTTTANTATTTTAACTGTCACACTGACTGGCATGCGCCCAGTAAAGCTGGTTACAACGGAGGGAAAGGAGTTAAATGTTTTAGTGCCGAATTAAAGGTGTTAAGTAAACATTTGTAAATTCAGAAGTAATTTTTGCTTTTTTTTANTGGTTACAACGGAGGGAAAGGAGTTAAATGTTTTAGTGCCGAATTAAAGGTGTTAAGTAAACATTTGTAAATTCAGAAGTAATTTTTGCTTTTTTTTAAAATGCTTTTTAATATATGAATTAGTAAGTTTTTAAAAATATTTACTTCTCTCATAATTTCACAGTTTCACTTGACCGACGCGTGAATGAAGTGATCAGGCCCATGGCGATGTTAATTTTGCATACGGCGGAAGAATACACAATTTGCATACAAGTAGATCTTAAGCAGGGCTTTCAAAAGTGCTCAGTTTACCGTGAACATCGAATACCAAATGATAACGCAAATTTCACCTGCCTCTATCCACAACTACCGAGAGGCCTCTATTTGGTGGACGGTAACTTCACTTCAGAGACCTTGACATTCGTGACTCCAAGCACTGCCATCACCATACCAAGAAAACAAGTTCAGAACGTNTCCAAGCACTGCCATCACCATACCAAGAAAGCAAGTTCAGAACGTGATTCAGCCTAGTCCGAACTTCGCAGCGGAAACAAATGCAATCCTGTGATTGAAGTTTCAATAACTGTATTGTTTCCGCTGTGAGGCATTCGCCACACCCACACACGCCCATCGCATCTTCGAACCGCCACGAGACACAGCGCGATTCGTCGCTCCAAAGTTCGTTTTCTGATTGTTCGAGAGTCCAATGACGACGTGCTTTGCACCCTGTAAACGAAGGGTGAGGTTCCGTACAATGATATTAGACTTACGTTTCATGGAATACACGTTCAAGCATCTCCGGGCGGATTGTACGATCACTTACAGAACTTCGCGATGCCTATCTCAAGCCTTTGGCCACCGTCTGCAACGAAGCATTGACCGTTTCATAAACCACACGTCGAAGGAGTCGTCATTCTCGATGTTTTAATGTCTTCGGCTTACTGAGTATGGATTGGCGTGTTGTAGTGATACCCACGCGTCTCTATTTCACCGATACATCACATACTGTTGCGCAGGTATGTGGAAATTGCTGAAAAATCCCATAGATAGTATCGACATCAATGACCATGCCCTGTTCAAAAGCACTAAACTCGCGAAGTACATTCATGCTGATGACTCTAGCTGCTGTACACATCACTTTTAACTTTTAATATTATTCTATAGAGTTATTACCGGAGATCACTATCATTTCGCATCATAAATCAGCACCACGCTATAGCAGATGTCACTTGTTCACTTGTTCATAGGCTGCTGCCGTAATCAAGAGCTAGTTATCCTGTTTGGGGTTCACCCACACGGTATTAAGCCATCCGAGTGCTAAATGTATACTACTGGTTGAGATTCCTCCAGGGCGTGCCTGCTAAGCTGAGGTCCAATGACAAATGTGAAGCTAACATTTACTTGTGTGACTCCTAGCATTTTTATAAATTATAAATAGAAATTATTGGGTATTTGGTTATTACCTGTACATACTATAAAACTTATTTGCATTGGGGGTTGTGTGATTAACTTCCATATAGCGTATAGTGAGATAAAAAAAACATATTACTGAACATTTTAAATTAAATAATGATATAGATTGCAACTTTGATCATAAAAATTATCCACATATAATTATAATATTTTAGAAGAGTAACACACGTAATTTAAGAAAAAATAAATTAAAGAATTTAACGAATCGCAACTTTATTAATTTAATTAATATAGAAAAAGAAAGAAAGGTTTTGTAGCTAAGCTGTTTTGTATGCTTAAAATTCCATTGTCTAGAACACATTAGAGTGAGAATTGTGATTTTAATACATTATCTACTCATAAAGTGAATTGTAATATTAAGAGCACAGGGGAAATACATTAAAAAAAAATACTTGGAGTGTGTATTTTCTCAGGTTTTTGGAAGCCAACATAAAAAAAGGTAAGAAGTGGCGATCCTAGATAACGTCTTTTGCAAACTTCTCGAGCAAATATTTCGCCGGATTAATGTATAGGTAAATAAAAATGTTATTTGGTGTTTAAGTACTTCTGGTAGCTTTATGTATATGAGAAGAGAGAGTAGATGTTATTTTTATGTAGTGCAGTGGCGTGTTTTTAGCACTAAATTGTAATATTCGTGAATTCAGATGATCAAAACGTCGAAATTTAAGTAAACTACAGGAGGAAAGTATCTAAAAAGAAAATTCGCCTCTCCTCAAGTCTTGGCATCTGAACCCGCAAGAAAAGAGCAGTACTTCAAAAATTTATTTGTATTAATACTACTAATATAAAGAAAACATAGAGCCACTCAGGAAAATATTTAGACGGCAGAATTGTAATTTTTGTTTGAATAGTAAATTGGCTGTGTATGGAGTAACGTGTGAATGTCTGTTCGCAATTAACGTGAGAATGTAAGAAGTTATTTGTGATTGTTTACAACATGTATATTTAGTTCATCTTATGTGTACGGTGTTTAGCATCAAAGTAGAACATGGTCATTTTAACAGCTTTGTCCCCTCTTAAATGTTTCGCGCAGTGCATACACGCAGCGGTCGCAATTACATGTAAGAGTTTGAGGCTTAAGTAAAAGCTCGTCACAAGTACAAACAACACTCTAGTAAAACATTTGCTCACCAAGTTAACGGAAATATTATGTAGGATTGCCGTTTCTCGGTTTGTCCACATCAAACTGCGATCCCAAAAATAGTACACTTTGTTCGTTTAACATTTCTTATATTTGACTTCTGCGGACAGTTTATTGCTCTACAGAAGAATACGAATACTTCAAGGACGAAGAGTCGCCATTATCGTGAGTTTGCGCAACTAAAGAGAGGTACCTATAGATANTTCTCGGTTTGTCCACATCAAACTGCGATCCCAAAAATAGTACACTTTGTTCGTTTAACATTTCTTATATTTGACTTATGTGGACTGTTATTGCTCTACAGAAGAATACTTCAAGGACGAAGAGTCGCCACTATCGTGAGTTTGCGCAACTATAGAGAGGTACCTATAGATATGAGAGAGGGTACTCACTGAGGATCTGCAGGCCGAACATGGCGAGGAAGCCGACGACGATGGCGGCGAGCTGCGCGACACCCGACTGCGTGTTGGCACGCTCTCGCTGCAGCACCTCGAAGAAGACGACGTACATGAGCGTCCCTCCGGCCATGCCCTGCAGCGCCAGAGCCACGACGCCGCTCTCGTCGCCTCCGCCCCTCTGCAGCAGGATGCCGACGCCGACGCCGAGCGGCGTCACCGCGGCGAACATCGCCAGGTAGGCGNGGCGTCCAGCGGCGACGACTTGGTCGGCGCCGAGCTGTCCGTCACCAGGATCGTCGACAAGCTCGACGAGTTGTTGAGCAGGCCTTGCGTGCTGGCAGAGATGCTGCTGCCGGTGCTCTCTGCGCACACACGGCCGTCACAGACACACCATGCACACTATGTTACAAGCAGGTTTTCAAAATGCCCTGGTGTCGAGAACGTCAGTTCGAATGAAGGTAAGTAAGAAGGAATTAACGTCTCGTCGACAGCGGGGTCATTAGAAAGGGATCAAGTTGCTCAGATAAGCAAGAAGTGGAAACGAATCGCCATGGCCTGTACTATGGATCGATCCCAACATTCGCTTGGAGTGATTTCAGAAAACCAGTGTCTTATTACAGTGAGTTAAATACACCATGTGGCGACGCGCCTTATGACAAAGTAAAATCTGAAGAGACGACTTCTGAAATGAAACCCATAGGAGTCTATCATCCCTGAGACATTACATGAAATGAGACTCCGTAGTAGAGCAGTGATGAAATGCATAGAAGAAGGCTATGCCCCTAGAAGACTCCTGACCATTAACTTTCCTACACACAAAAATCTGGACTGCATCCATCAGGAAACTAAAACGGATTTTTATGTTAATGTGTTCAGGGACTGTTTTGAATATATTTAACATTTTTATAACGAACAGGTCTTCTTAACAGCCGACTCTTTGAAACAGTGAATCAGAACAGCGGGCACCATCATCCTCCATAAGTGCATTTCCCAGAAGTACTTGCAGGGTTAAATAAGTACACGGGATGTCGCATGCAAGCTGACCTCATGTATTGCGAGATGTAAGATGTTAGGCAATATTAAAGGCATCTGCCATAGGACTTTGGGTATTTCGAAAATGGTGTGTGCAGTATGACACCAACTATAGGTGACCTGTATATTGTGGAAAATACCTGTGTAAAGTCATCTGCAAAGGACTTAATATGAAGAAAATGTTTATTTTATTGGGATTTATCATACAGAAAATCGTGTCTAAGATCCCTGCAATCATGAGGATAAATGTTTACGAGAAAATCATATTCACCATCAGTGTCTCCGTAAGGAAGGTTACACGAAAGTAAAATTTGGGACAGGTTTCCCGTACTCCATTCAAGAAGCGTATACCGCGTTTCGCCTGCTACTGCCACTCGTAAACTTGGATAAATCAACCAATGGACTTAATTAATGTTTACAATGTGCAGGACCAGTTATCATCATGCATGCACTTGAAAATAACAAGAAACCAGGAATTTGCAGCCTAAAATGCCAGGCCTGGAGCCTTGATGTGAACGTTGTTTGTTGGACAGGGCTGGCACGTTGCAAGTGCGCGTGGTACCGAAAATACGTATTCGAGGACAGCACTAACATCAAAAGGGTAAATGGATGGGATTTACGATCCCTATGCAGGACAAATCGAAGGTTCCATGTACCGCCAGTTTTGTTTTAGGGATGATAATATATATTTGTGCAAGAGACACCTTACTAACGATTACCTTTAGGAATAGGATATTGGGCCTTTCCAATCATCGAACGTTAAGCCGATTGTATGAGTTTAGGATGCTCCTAAGAGACATATTCCACCCACATTTCAAGTATCCCAAAACTCGGCAGTGCCCTCTTCCTCGTCTATAAAAATGCTGCATTGTCTTATGAGTTTCCAAACAAACACATGTGCAACAATTTCTTTGTATGAGATGTTGGACACTAGGATTTTGTTATTCATTAAGCAACCTATGGCTATGAATCTGGCACAATGCAGTAGACACCGTGTACTTACATGGCAGCACATTTGCCTAGTGATGTCACGTGCTTATATGTGCAGGTGTTTCCATATTGCCATTGTGATTGCTCAGTCGACTATGTGCCAATCGTTGTTTCTTCCACGATCTACATTCGGAGTAAAAGTCTCAGACACCAGAGCATCTCGTCAGAAATATAGATATGATAACGAATCACACAGAAATATGTTTCAAGCAATACACTTAAGACTATTACATGTAAGGGATGGCCAACATTTCAAATCATACGAAAAAACAAATAGGTGAGTATACTTTGAAAATTGTTGGTAATATCCAGGAATTTATTGTCTCGTTTACTTAGAATACACACAGTAAAAGCCATGCAAAAATTTTAATGTTTATGTTATGCTTTATCTTAATTTTATTTATCACCATTTGAATGTGGCTTCGATCCAAAATCTTCCTCACGAATTCCTTTTTTTATTAAAATTTTTTCTGATTGCTGTAATTTTTTTAATTTTCGATATTGAAATCGCACTTTTACTACCTATAATACCAACAATAATAATATCAGAAACAAATCAATGAATAATAACAACAATTATATTCATTATTGTATTAATTATAGGTTTATATCATGAATGAAATCAGGGGGCCTTAAATTGAGCTAATTAGGATTATAGTTAATAATAACATTTGTTTTGCATACAAAAAGTATTGATTATAATTAATTAATCTTAAATAAGAAGCAATAATGGAATTATTTTCTACCTAATAAATGATATTAATAATAATATAATAAATCGATAATTAATTATTACTATTAACTTAAGAACGCTTTTAAACTTTTCACATCTCCAAGTTTTAAAGCAAATTTCTTACATTAGCAATGTGTTGTAACAGAAAGAAAATACCCTTGAGACTAATGCCGGACAGCTCTATATACGATGAACATGGGAAAGAGTGCAAAAATTAGCTACCAGAAACAGGTGACACTAAAATAAATGTTTCGAAAGAATTTTTAAAATTATGTATAATTATTAACTGTTTTCGCAGACTTCCATGTTCTTTATGCATACATTTGACTCGCTGAGATTTAGATTTTGAAATTAAACATCGTTCGATCTGAGCGGTTAGCCGTTCCACGTCATCCTTAAGGATAACGGACGCCTATAGATCCCATCTCAAAAATGCCCTTCTCTCGATGGTGTTACTCCGCCCACAAATTTATTTTTGCTTTGGTAATCGTTCTGTAAAAAAGAATAAAAAAATTAAAAGAAAGCGTCCGAATTCCTCTAGTATCTGCATATTTCGCAGAAATGCGCAGGCTGTTCGGGGTTGTCTCTAGCACCATTTTAGAAGGACATGCATGGACACTAACATACAAACTGACGCCATTATCTACTAATTTAGATGAGCACGACAAGTTGCTTTTTCTGTGACATATAAAACCCACTGAAAAATAAATTTTATGAAGATGGATAAAATTAGACAACACAATTTTTCATGTATGCGTATACTACACCACGATATCCAACTAAGTTACCTAGGTGCATGCCCACGAATTACAAACGTCCAGCAATGGAGGTAGCTTACTTTTGCTATGACCAGTCAAGCACCATTATGTTTACTGACAGACACACGCGGCCAATAACCAAAGTAAAACTGAAATTATTTCAAGAAGGATTTTGAATTAAAGTCTGCGTGGAAGTTTTTTTCGTTAAAATCAAGTTTGTCTATCGTTGAGACACGTGACGCACAGCTGTTCAATACACTAAGTGAAATATGGGGTCAGTTTTGCATATTTCGTAAAGAGTACCCGCCACTTGAACCAAACTTATTTTGCCTAAATTAGGCTAAATATTTTAGGCAAGTGGTTTTAAGCTAAATAAATTTTAGGCCAAGTGACTATAGAAAAAATATTTTAATGCCAAGTGACTTAAGGGAAAATATTTCAAGCAAAGTGACTTCGAGCCAATTTATTTTAGGCCAAAGGACTTAAGGCTAAATAATTTTAGACGAAGTGACAGGCCAAATATTTTAAGCAAAGCGGCATTACGCTAAATCATTTTAGGCCACGTGACTTCCGACAAAATATTTTTAAGCAGTGACTTAAGGCCAAATAATTTTGGACCAAGTGACTTCAGGCGAAATATTTTTAAGCAAAGTGTCTTTAGGCCAGACAATTTTAAGCCAAAAGACTTACGGCCAAGTTATTTTAGACCAAGTGAATTGAAACCAAATATTTTAGGCCATATTACATAAGGCATAAAATATTACTACACCAAATGACTGTGCTAAATAATGTTAGGCCAAGAAACTTAAGGCCAAATTATTTTAGACCATGTGAATTTAGACTACGTGACTTTAGGCTAAATATTATTAAACCAAGTGACTTTAAGAAAAATAATTTTAGGCCAAATGCCTTTAGGCCAAATAATTTTTGACCAAATGACTATAGGATAAATAATTTTAAGCCAAGTCGCTCTTCTGAAACTATCTTAGGCCAAGTGACGTAGACTCTTAGTGAATAAGTGATTGTTCAGCAGTGCCCTTTCTAATGTGTTCGTCCGGAGTTGAGAGTGTTGTACCTTCTAATTACTATGGTGTATATTAACGTAATTGTCTTTTATGAATATTAATTTGGATGAAGTTTAGATCCTAAGAAATTTAAATCCATGTTAATGAGTGAAGGACAAAGACTCCCAGTAGGTACAGCTGCCGTGTAACAGTCTGTCCAATTCCTATCAAAAGTAAACAAACTATGTGCGGAGGAAGCAGTCATCTTGTTATCGTACTGGTCATGTGTGCTGTGGATAGTGACATTGTTTGAACCCGTGTTGACGAAGCCGATAGCGATATCAGCTGATGCACGGGGTCACATAGTGACCTAGCTGACTTCAGAGGGCACCAAGACCGGCACCTGAGTAAATATTTGTAATTTGGGCGTAACACCGGGGCTGTGTGTGTTGGAGGGACAACGATGTAGCAAGGAAGGAGAGGCTGTTTTGTTGGAATTTCTGGAATAAACGAACGCTAAACTGGATAGCAATCGTAGCATATAGTAATGTTGAAAACTGTGTTCGGGTACGCAAGTCTTGGGAATAATGTCTACCTGCGCGAAGGCGTGATTGAGACAACAGGGATGCGGCGGTGGTACTGACCTCCACTGGAGAGGACGTTGTCGTGCGCCTCGTCGCCTGCCTTGCGGGTGGCTGTGGACAGGCTGACGCGAGGGATGATGGTCCCCGCCTGTGGTCCGCTGCCGCCGTGGTCGTGGTGGCGCGAGCAGCGGCGCAGCGACATGGTGCGGTGCAGCACCGCCTCGTCTCCGGGCCCGTCGTCGGCACGCCGGTCCATTACGGCGTGCACCAGCTCCTCCACCAGGTACACGAAGAAGAAGCCGCCGCAGAAGACGAGCTCGGCCAGCGGCATGGCGTGGCCCGTGTCGGGCAGCAGTCCGCNTCCACCAGGTACACGAAGAAGAAGCCGCCGCAGAAGACGAGCTCGGCCAGCGGCATGGCGTGGCCCGTGTCGGGCAGCAGTCCGCGCGCCGTCAGCTGCTCGAACCCCAGCCGTACCTGCGCGCAAAACACAGCTCTCTCAGTACGTGCCAACCAGAGTTAGTAGTGGGAGTGCGCTCGTTCTCGCACAGTGAGTAGTGGAAGAGTGCTCGTTCTGGCGCAGGACTCGGGAGTCGCAGCTGGGGACAGCCACCAGCACACACAAAAGTACAGCACGTACATCTAATAGTTATGTGAATATGTCACTTCTGGCACAGTATTTAAGAGTTGGAGTTGCAACCAGCTGCCACCACATACACAAACCCCTATCAAAGAATCGCTGGCACAGAAGTCAGCTGTCGGGGCCAGAGCCATCGGGTAACAACCCACGCACATACACACACACATGCAAGTGGCTTCGTTTGTAATATTTTCAAGTAACAAAACTAGTAAATTTGTTATTGTTTATGTATGATTAAGCAAACACTATATGTTATTTGTTTTATTTAAATTATATGTATGTAGGTAATTTTGCAACATGTAAAGTGTCAAACTATCGATCTTATTATCGAACAAATAAATAAGCTAAAATGAAACAATTAATGACAAAAATTCTTTGTTGTCTTATTCCATTTCAGTAAGTGCCAAGAAAAAGGCTATTTGTACAACAATTCAGGGAGATCTATTGCAACAGCATTCCCCTGTAAACTGAAAAGTGATTCATGCATTAATACAGAGATTTGCAGGGTTCTCAACAAAGACGTATTTAACTCCCATAGAGGTGAATTCAGATGGGAATGGAGCAGCAACGGGACATGGGAAAACGGGAGTGCATCTATAAATCCCGCCGGCAGATGGCAACGTCAGCCATGTTTCCAACACACGAGAATCACAACTGAACCCGCGGGGTATCGAGCCATGCTCGCCTTGGTAAAGGGTCGGTCGGAACTCTGTCCACATTATCACCACCGCTCCTTTAAAAACAAGCGGAGAAAAAAATAGTTATTGTTATGTGATCCCTGCCGTCAAATAGTGCGGCTGCTGTTATATTCTAGGAAAACCGTATTACCTTCATTCGTCAGTTTCAGTGCTTTTGAGGGCAAGCAAACTTGCACACATTTCATTTCCTTGCATTATTGGATAGCAGTTCGTTAGATACAATTAGACTCACTCTGGGGAATGCAGAATCAATATAGCATCAAAAACATGCAAGGAAGAAAGGAAGTAGTTCTGTACTACTTGGTCTGGGGTAAAACTGCCAACCTATAGAATAACAAATTATCATTCATCATTATTTGTTTGGGATTGATATAAAAATTTTAACTTACATTTTAATTTTTTTTAATTGTACAAAGTTATTTTAGCACTAAGTTTATTTCCAGCTAGTCACAGGAAATGTTACAGCTATTTTGAAATCCGATACCTGGTTAACCAGTTAGTTGTAAGTGTTTAATTTCTAGCTCTTTGGCTTAAAATGTTTCTTAAAAGTTAAAATTTAAATACATGCGAACCACATAACAAATTCCCAAGAATTATTTTTCATGGTATTTTAGTGACATGAGTAATTATTTTAAACAATAGCCTAACATTTTAATTTTATTAAATTCTGACATTTGTACGTAAAAAAAGATATGAATAAAAAATTCATACAACACATTTTTGTTTTAGTTTTTTTTATATTATTCTTTTTAGGCCATTATTTAATATCAGTACGGAAAAGGACGTGATAAACTAAAACTATAGGAAATAATTTTAGCCTCTTGAACGCCCCAAAGGGCATTTGAACGCCACTACAGTGCGTTTTTTAAATACACTTTTTTCCCAAGAAACTATTAAAAAGGATGTCATGTTCTATGAAAAGAACACGCACTTCAGACTTCACATTAGAAAACACCATTTTAGAGCACTCCAACATAGCTAAAAACAGGTTTTTCAAAGTAGGTATATCAAAATATACGCCACAGTTACATACAAAAATATTCAAGGGTATTGAACCTTACTAGAGACTTCCCACCAGTAAAATGATAGAGTCACCGCTCGAAGTCCCATAGATGCACGCAGTACGACGAGAACACTGCACGCCAACTCAGAGCCTTGTGCTCAGTGGCGATGGCACACTTGATGCGCATTGCAGAGTCGACCTTATCGCTTCCACGCTTCTCGGTCTTTAAAGAGGAAAATAGTTCCAAGTAGGCGGGCCCCTTTAAACTTGTAGCGGAGTACGATTGAGAAGGTCGTTGATTGACCCTTGCCTCGAGATTATTTAGTTTTGGGAAGGCCGATGTGGTTGGAGAATCCTCATCTTGGGGAGTGGTACCTACTGTAGACGTGGGAAGACTGCAGAGGTTCCAGGGCGTTTATCACACTTAGAAATCACTTTAGGCCGTATGTCACTTATATGTTTCTCTATTTATTTTTTCTAAGTATTCCACTCACGCCGAGATAGGATACATTAACGATTCGTCCTGTATAGTGATCGTGTCTTCTCTTTCGCTTACTTGTTGGGTCATATATAAATGTTTCATACTGAAGTTAAAATTTATAATTCAGAAATACTAATGATAGCATGTAAATTAATTTATGAGGCGCGGAAGAAGAAATTAATGTGATTGCCGTAGGTCCCGAGAAATCATTAGGTACTCGTGAAATCTAACCGTCTTTACGATACATTGCACGCACGAGCAGACGTCATTTCTGTAATGTTGTCACACTGCTGACTGAAGATGTCGTTAGACTTTGTTTTTGTGGCTAGCGTATTTGTACTCCTTGTAGACTATTTATAAGCACTATGTATGTACATTTCTGTTGGGATCATCCTTTGCTCAGACAAATTTCTTCCGAGTGTTTATTTTCCCGTAGTACTATAAACTTTAATTATATTGCGTCAGGAATAAGGGCACAATGATTATATACATTTATTAAATTACTGACCTCTACATAACGTAAGTAGTATATAAATGGCGGTTCTGCGCCACCTGGCGCCTGGCAAGGGGCAGGGGGCAAATGGCGCGCGCTACGCAAGGCGGCCGCGGGGAGGGTGCGGGGTGGGGCGCCATTTGCCCCCTGCCCCTTGCCAGGCGCCAGGTGGCGCAGAACCGCCATTTATATACTACTTACGTAAAACGTGGTTAGTATGATTGTTCTTTACTCGACTCCCTCCTTTTGTTTTTAAAGTTTCGTAGCGTGCATTAACACTTCATTCGTTACTCAATTACTGACGAAAGACATAGCATTAGCTGGTTTCAGTATTTTCAGTCACCATCTCTTGATTGGCTACACTATGTACGACACACCCCTCTTACTCCTCACGCCATCATCAGTGTGTACTACTGGCACAATATTCACGAACATCGCTTTCCGTTGAGAAATTTATTGTCATTGGGCGTTAACATTCTTGTAATATCCCAATAAACAGCGTAGAAATAATGATAGCATAAAGGACAAACAAATTGTCACAGCCTGCGTTACAATCAAACAGCGTCCTACTTAGGCCCAAAATGGGCCCACCGTGCCTCGATGAGGTTTAAGTGAGGTGGAGATGAAGCAGCGGTGGAATGCAAGAATGGGGTAATCAGGAGTAACCAGAGAAAATCCATCGGCGAATGACAAGTCCATAACATTTCTCTCATGCAAAAAACAACCTCTTTGGGTGGGTGTGTAAGTAGGTAAGTAGTGTTTGGTAGGCAAAGCCCTTAAAATAATTTAGTTTAAAAAAATATTTTTATGTTTTTTTTTGCATGAAGGCACATTACTTCACGATCTCATCTTCCGCAGTTACTAATATTTAAAAACATGTACCACACACCCACCAAGTTTTCATAACAGAACTCCGTAACGAAAGCCCGAAGTGCTTCGTTATCGTTTAGAATTTTATATCGAACATAGTGGCGTCAAACGTACACTCGAAAACGCTTAGAATACCTCCTTTCGTTAGGAAACAAAAATTCGAGTAGTTAGGAAATATTTTTGTCGAAAGCAAACGAAACGAGTAAGTTTGAATAAGCCCTCAACTATCAAATTGTTACCTGTATCATGCTTCATACACACACACACACACACACACACACAAAACACACACACGCGCTATGAACGTCCAACCGCTACAGTAAGCTCCCCGCCGTCAACACGAGAGGCTGCAGAGGGTCGCTTATCTCGACGAGCGTGTTTACGCAGCGACGCGCGGAGGGCACGACCTCCGGGCACAGTACGTGCGTGCTGTGGAGGATCGTCGTCTTGACTAACTTCTAGCTTAGCGGCGCGGCGCAGAAAACATCACTAAAGGCTGCTCGCTGTGGACTGAGCAATTTTTCAAAGCCCCGTCTAAGATCTACTTCTATGCACATTGAGTATTCTTCCACCACACGTAAAATTAACATTGCCATGGGCCTCATCACTTTATTCATGCACCAGTGTAGTGAAACTCTGAAATTATTAGGAAAATAAATACTTTACAAATTTGTCAATTCTTATATATATATATATTGAAAATGGAAGCAAAATAAATTATTTTAATATTCACAAACGTTTATCTAACACTTTCAATTCAACGTTAAGCGTGGGACTACTTTCCCTCCGTCGTTACCAACTTCACTGGGCAATTGCCAGTCAGTATACACGTTAAAATATATGCAGGTAGGGACAGTGACATTTTTCAAAGGTTGATTTAATAAGTGGCCAAATAACCGCGAAGGGTCTACACATACTTGTATGGGTAAAATTGAGGAACGTGGTGTAACACTTGACATGTAAATACGAGTGAGGTTTCGTCTACGCAAAAACTGCAAAGGGGTGTTTGCAGTTTCCGTTATTTTTGTGAAGAATGTATTTGTACCTGAAACTGACTTTTTTTTTTGTATAGCTGTAGACTTATGTAGCTTCATAACACCATATTTTGTAATCATACAGTACTTGTCTACTTACAAGAGTAGCGTTTGTGTGGACAATCTCCGAACCACAGAATAGTTCATCATATATACATACAGCGGATGGACAAAATAATATGAAAACCTGACATATACACAATATTTATTTATTAATAAGGTGTTGGGCACCATTTCATTTTAGAACAGCTGCAATTCTTGGCGGAATAGATTCGTAGAATGTCGGAATAGTTTACAACGGAATGTTGTCCCATTCTTGTACCAAAACATTCGCCAATTACTTCAATGATGTCCGCACGAATTCGGTGCGTTGTCCTTTGATGTAATTTTCTAGACTTGGTTAGCTTAGTTTGCACGAGGCGGAGGAATACCCGGGAAGTAGAACTTTGGCAGTACTTCAGATAAGTGCGGAGTAACCGTGAATGGATTATAAGCGAAGTGGTGTGGCGGTTTCTTTGATGTAGGCATGCCCATTCCCCGGATTGGCTGCGTGAGGCTCTGGGAGCAAGCATTGTGTCTGATTGATCACCGAGTGTTGGGAAACATTCGCTATTGGACGGACTGACGGCGCTGATTGGCCAACGGCGCCCCGACGCGTTGTTGCAAGTCACGCCGTCTTACTGGAGTTCGCGGAATAAGCGGATGTTTCACCACTACATTGTTAACTATTTCGTGGTTGAACTTTGTGTGTTTCTAGGAATAATTTTATCCAGTCTGGTGGAATCTGAAGGCTTACTGGCGATATCAGGCCTAATTAGTTTTAGGAGGATTTTGGTAGTTGTTGCTATTAACTACAGAAATGCACTGAGATGGAACCTTGGTGTTCATTTTTAAAACAACATACTCAGTAATTTTTAGTTTCGTAGGCCATTCACAGCATTGAAGGAAAATTGAACAGCATTTAAAATTTACAACTTTTTTTTTTTCAATAACGCCTTACGTAAATGTTTTGGCAACTAGTTTCCAAGCTTTTATCGGTCAAAGTACAAAAAAAATGACCGTGTATTTTGCCCATCTCGTGGCTGCTAGTTATGGAGGCATCAGTTCATAGCTTAAGCAACGTGAGGAGACAGGGAAATTCTGCGGGTCAATTAACCCGTAGGCAAGTCTCCAAAGGATTCTCAATGCTCGAACCTCAGCTTCTTGTTAATCAGGCGCTACCCTAGTGAGTAACCGGCTTTAGCCCAAACTAAGTAACGAAGGAATCAACCTCTGTTTTTTTGCTGGTCTGTTATTAACTCATTAATAAACCGTGATTCACTTGCAATAATAACTCAAATATACGTGTGCCTAAAGACTAGCTTTGTTCTCAAGTAAAATAGTAAAATCGCTCCCTCCCCCCTCGCTAAAACTGAGGGAGCGTAAGGTTAATTCGCGTCATTTATCAAGGACGGAGTAAGGGTCAAAAAGTCGCGTGTGTGCTGCTGTACTTTGACTGGACCACCGTTTATCTAACAAATGCTGGAGAGCTGTGAGCCGAACGGTAAACATTTTGCTCTCTAATAAGAGGAAAGTTTCGTGCGGTCGAGACAAGAGGGAAATGGGTTCCGAAAGGAAAGGGGCAGCTAGCGAACAAATTGCTCCCTCTCGAGTGCTCAGACGACTACAGTTCTGCTTGTTCATCGAATTATAACACACGTCGTCAAGGCTTCCAATGACGATCAAAAAACATGCAACAATGCTGTACAGGAACAATTTTGAAGGTGAAAATTAACGCCTTGTCTTTGTTCGAGATTTTACTATTTTTTAAGTAGAAAGAAATACGTTAATATATAGGCCTACTTACATTACCCAAAAAACTTTCAAAACACATCTTATTACAAAAAAATATTAATAACAAAATTAATTTCTGTCTCCTGGGAAAAATTATTTTTTACTAAACCCTACAATTGCCTCTGAGGTTTCCGAGTACTTAAATGAAACAAAACTTGTTTATGTAGGTTCTCCTCACTGTTCTGTATGAACTATTGAGTTTTTAATTTTGATAGCTTGCCATGACACGAATCATAATGGCATATATAATCACAGTATCTATGAAACTTTTTCTCATTAACTGTTATGTCACCTGTCTTTTTTAATATGTGGCTATATAGGATTAATTAAATATTAAAATATTTTTTTTGCTGATAGTGACGTTTAAACAGCGGTTATTATTTTATCGTATAGTCAGCTTTTTAGTCAGTGATTATTTTTCGCTGATTCACCCAAGAAAACAATGAAAACAGTGATTCGTAATTTAATTTCTGAATATTGTACATATCTACAGACTTGGCAGAGTTAAAGTGCTGAATAACGTTTTCGGCAAAACAACTGATAAATGTACAATTATACGTATTTTTTCCTAGGCATATGGACAAAGGACGAGTAGGAGTGGCGTTTATTGTATAACGAACGTTTTTTATTTATTCTAAAAAAAGAGTGTGTGTGTTAGTTTTATGTCCACACGAAGAGTGTAAACAAACATGTACACGTCAAAAACGCATGCGCAATATTTTTTTCCGGGTCATGTATTTGGATCTGCCTTTACTCTCCAATCTCTATAACATCCTGAATATAGAGATCAATCTACTGTATATCGGCGACACAAGTGCGTCGGTGCGTTTAAATGCTTGTCCCAGCATGACGTCATTTTTACTTTGTTAAGTTGTAAGAACTAATTTTACCTATAAAAGGGCAATTTGGCTACATAGGAGGCTCCATTATGACGTCAGAGCTACACGCGGAACAGCTTACATCTATCCTTCCGGCATGGATGGGGATAGCGTCATTGAACCAGGTGGCCTGGAAAAAACCGGAGAGGGACCTTGTGCCACAAAATACTTAAAAATGCAGAAGTCAAACAACCGCTTACACCACGAACTCCAGCAGAATGCGCCACCAAAATGGCGTCACTGACCAGCAACGTGTCGGAACACCGTTCGCCAATCAGCGCCTGGTAACGTTTTCGCTAACCGGCAGCTCAGCCAACACGGAATGTTTCGCAGCACGAGGTAGCCAATCGGACTCGAGGCCCGTTTCCAGAGCCTCGCGCGGCCAATCAGCAAATGGGTACGCCCGCATGAAAGGAGCCACCACGTCATTCCACTTCTGTACATTAACCTATTCTGTACTTGTGCTCTGATCAACTATCGATTACCTGAAATGACTCGGACGGTGATGCGCTGATCAGAGGTGTTTCAAACCCTTTCCCTCGCGGGCTGAAGTACAGCTTTCAGTTTCAGCTTTAGGCTGTTCATGGTAAAGTGAACACTTTTGTAAGCCTTGCTTAAGATCTACATATTTTCTTATTTTGTATCCTTCCGAATACATGTAAAATTTACATTGACAAGGGGCTAATTACTTTATTCACGTATTAGTCAAGCGTAAACGTGAAATCGCTAGGAACCTTTATGTGTATTACTCGTATGGTAATTCGTACTCTAATGTGTATAATGCAAAAAAAAAACACTACAACATGAGTTGACATAAATTTTAACATTACATACGCAATACAACGTCAAGACTTGGGACTNGCTAATTCGTACTCTAATGTGTATAATGCAAAAAAAAAAACACTACAACATGAGTTGACATAAATTTTAACATTACATACGCAATACAACGTCAAGACTTGGGACTATTACATGCTTAACCACTAACATATTATCCCGAGTATATTAGTCCACACCTGACATGCTGCAAAATAGACGGGATCATGGTCGATCTGTTGCAAGGCCAGAAGACAGCACCAATAAGGACAGCGGCTTCACCGCGTACTGCTATTGGTTGCTGCTGACACAGCAACTATTTTATAATTGGCTGCTTCTTGTGCCACGGATCTACTGAAACCCTTTCAATAGATCCCAAAGTGCCAGTTGTTACACGCAATTCGTAAGTAATTTTCACACCATAAATGTCCTCTTTTGCAACAACCGAAATGAAAAATTAATTCGTACGTTAAGGGGTTGATTCGCTGTCAACTAAATCGGGAGTTATACGTCGTTAACGGGCAGTGATATATATATATATATATATATATATATAT